>BMAC01003818.1:0-10318 GCA_014905375.1 Phtheirospermum japonicum
TACACTTATATTACTGTTAATTCTCAAATAATAATTTAACCGTTTTTCCTATTTAAGTAAAAGATATCTCATTTAATAAAAAAATATTTAAATTATAAAAAATAATCACCACTTAAGAGAAACACTAATACATACACTCACACCAAACTCAAACTCATGGTATTTTGAAATAGCTAAATTGAAACCGCTTCACCCTCATTCCTCACTTCTTTTCCATTCACCTGCAGCAAGTGAAAGATGGTTAGTTAACATTTTGTCATTAAAATGAACCAGCTATATATGAGGGTACGCAAAACTTCTAGAGGAGTTGGTAATAACTTACAAGTTACAAGTGTTTTGAGTCTGTGTTTCATAAGGTTTTCTTTATGTGGAAGAATAATTCACCTACAAGAGATTCAAAAATATAAATCTTTATTTTTAAATCTAAGAATAAACTTGAGGTTTAGAACTTTGATAGGTTAGTATACAATTTCATAATGTCTAGGAATTTTAAGCTATATAGTATTAAATTGAAATATAAAGGATTTTTTTTTACTAAATTATTTTAGTATAATTTTTTTATTGAAAAATAAATATTGTTAGTTTTAGAACGAAATTGACAGATAAGTATAAAATTACATAAAATAGTCTGGAATTCTACCGGTGTTATATGAAATTTTGCAATGTAGTATAAAAATGCGACTACATAGTGTGAAGTTTATCGAAGTAGGAAGTATGAAACTCCACAATATAGTATAAAATTCATGACTATGAAATTTCACATGGTAGTATGAAATTTATGGTGTACTTTAGATAAATAAAAAGAAAATTGAAAGGGCAAAAAGAAATTAAAGGTAATTGAATTGAACTTTGTTGAACAGAATGTAGGCCTTCAGTTCATCTTCTATTTAAAATGCCTTGAGAAACTATTGAAAATGATTTTTCTTTTTCTTATGAAATTTGTTGTGTTCACACAGGTTCTTAATCCTTGTTCCCTTCTGCGTCTGTTCAATAATCAAAAATCCACCCAGCTTTAGAAGACTGCTTCCATTTCGGATCAAATATTCATGTAAGTTGCGCATTTTTGAATAATATACTCTGAAAGACATCGACCAAACGGCCACTGTCAAATGTACCGAATTCAAAATCCTAAATACGCCCACTGTCTAATGTACCGAATAGCAACATACAAACGGGACCCACAACGACCTCCCCTTCTTCTTCTTCGTCTCTTTCTTAATCTCAATCGGGTATCGTGCCGGAGAATACCACTGCTCCATGTCTTTCGCTTGTACATTCTTCGGATCAAAGGGTCCCACAACCACAGCGGTATCAGTAGTCGCCACGTCAGCACCAGCACAGTCGTCTTTCGATTCATCAGTCTTGTGTCCGGTGACTTTGTTCGGAAGCTCTTTACCTGGGCTCCACTTTGTTACTTTGGCTATTATCTCCTCGTTTTTCTTTCTGCCTTCGGATTGGTTCAGCACGTTAGTCTGAGAAGGGAACCAGCCGACCTCAGGAGCATCAGATTTCGGCTGCTGTTGATTGTTTTTCACGATCTCAATCTCCGAAACAGCAGTAACCTGTTCACTGCCTTCGCTTACTGATTTGTCATGATGGCCATGGGCATGGGCATGGGCCTCCTCAGTTGTGGTGGCTTTAGGCTTTCGATAATCGGTTTCAAATGTATCTGGTGATTTAGTTGTATCAGCAACAGTCATAATTGATTTTTGAAAAGAAAGCGCTGATTATAATAGATTACACTAACATAAAGAAAATACACTCATTTTTTCCCATAGAAGCTGAGAATTGCTATTGTTTTTCTAATAGTGTTTGTAAACACTCCCAACATAGATTACATGGCAAATTACACCAGGTTATGTGTTAAGTGTAGTGATATCTAGCCTGAAACATAAATTTATAGACATAATTAACTACAAACATATATGAGGCACACTACTGTCAAACCTCCTAACCGTTAGGCAGGTCTACTAAAACTAAAACTTAAAAATAAAGTAAAAATTAAAAAAAAAAAAAACCAAAAATATATAAAATAGAAAGCCTTTATAAAAACTAAACTAACTAAAAACCCTAAAAAATAAAAAATAAGAATTCTAAAAAAATAATAAATAACTAACAAAGAACCCCAAAAAACTAAAATTTGGGCCTCCGTTAGACAAAAGATTTTGTCAACATATATAGGGAGACAAACTTGCTTTAGGGCATGCTTGGACTAACATCCGTTGGAATTTTGGATCCTAGTATTCAAAATCTTGGGGTATTGGGAATCTCTGACTAGTAAGAAATTTTGATTGTTGTAAGATTGTGAATTCTTTAATTTTTATTGTAAATGTCAAATCATGTCTGAAAAGTAGTTGATATTGTATTATTATATTCTATTTATTTAATTTTAAAATGAGGAGAGGGGACATGATGTGACTGAAGAGAGATAAATGAGAGAAGGGATAGTATATATGATAGAAATAGGGTAAGTAGTAGGTTTCAAAAATTGTTGGTTGAGTATTTGGATTTTGAGTAATAGATCAAACGAGTATCTTAATACGGTATTTAAACTCCTAGTCCAAACATAGGCTTAGAGATTTGAAAACTCAGATCAAACAAAGGGTAGCAGTACAATGTCAACTAATAAAGATTATTAGAGAGTTTTACCTGAAACTGACCCACAGTTCCCTTCCAGACTATCGGCTCTGCTACTTGAATTATTAGCCGATAGATCCATTTCAGCAACACCAACCTTGTCTGAAGTCAGCTTCACATTATCAACCTCAGCTTCCAAGGATTTGGAATCGACACCAGTAACGATCACATCACCAATATCAAAACAAACTGTGTCGAGTTGCTCAAAGGTTCTTTCAGAACCATCATCCCTGGGCTCAGGCGAATTAGACTTGGTTTTTGACGATTCAAGCAAATCTACTGCTTCACGTGAACCCGGTAAATCAGTTGAGTCATTCGAAGCCAATGTAGGCCCCACAGAAGCTCCTTCGCTCGTTCCCGAGATCTCACGGCCAGACTTTTCTTCACTGTGATCAACATCTTTAGATTCCGGTTGTATCGACACTCTATCAACAGGATAGCTGTCCTTAGGTTCCTCCAGATTCCGGCTCTCGTTGACTTCTATTTCAGATTGTTCAGTTAGTCCATCAGACTTAACTGAAGGCGTGCTCAACAGACTTTCCTCAGGTGAACTATTTACGGCCACATAAGCATCGCTGTTGTCAAGAGTCTCATCAGAAAGAGCGATTTCACATACAGTTTTGATGGGGCCACTTACTTTGGCTGAAACATCTGAGTTTTGAAGAGTTTTTTCAGTTTGATCAGAAACTGACTTATCACACAACACTTCATTTTTTTCATCTGCTGCTGATAATGCAGGATTTGAAATTTTAACTTCTTCAGACTCCAAAGTTATGGGAGTTGACTCATCTTTTGTCTGACCTTGTTGACTTTCTCCATTACCATTTTTAGTTATATTATCCCTCGAGATCTCTGATTCGACAAGGTCAGACTGCAAACCAGTTATGACACCAACAGAAGCTGCTTCAGTGCTCTTTGTTTGATCATTTACTTGTTCAGCTGTATCTGCAAACACCAGGAAAACAACTGTTTAAATAAATGAACTGTAAGGTGTAAGAAGAAAGGTATCATGTAATCTAAAATAATGAGAGAATATTCTTTAGCACTGACAGGCTAAGATGTAATTATATTCAACAATCAAACTATCCCAACAAGTGAAATTGAATAAATAAACCCCTTCACCAAGAAACAGAACATAATCTGGCAGCAACTTTTATACCTGCGTGTGTGCGTTTTTAACTCTCTCTGGTGTATGTGGTTGTGTATGTGCCATTACGAGTGTGTGACAGTAAACGTGCCTGTGTGTTTGCCTGGTCATTAATTTGGGTGCATAAGAAAATATAAAATAATCTCTGTTAATTCAATATATTAGTTTTATACAATGTAAAATTATAAAATTATTTTTTGTTAACAATACAACATTATCAACTTTTCAAACATGACATCTAATAACGGTGTCAGATACATAGTATTGCAATCTAGTAAAACTAGTAAATGCCAAACATTATAAGGTCAAATTTAAACCAATTAGGCGATATCATTATTCCTTTGGATGGTTACCTGAACTCCTACATCTCATTATTGTGGGCAGCTTGAATGGTTTGGAGAGAAACCACATTGGCGGGGGTATAATCCTCTGTATCTCATCGTACTCACGAGGATAATAGCAAGAGGAGAAACTCGTGTCATGATAATTGAAAACACCAATGTCGTGGCCACCAAAATCAGTTTCACAGATCTTTGGTAAGATAAAACTCGGCTCGTCCGTAAAGTAAATGGAATCGGGCTTTAATCCCAGAAACGCCCCTGCCACGGCAAACGAGTGGTTCATTCCGATAAACATGGACAGACCATCCAAGTGACCCTCGCACCACCTCAACTCTCCGCTCTCCATATCAACCTTACAAACTTCAAAACCAGTGGTTTGGTAGGGGAATTGCCAATCCAATCCCAAAAACCTGCCGTTGTAGACAAGCTCAACGTACTGACCATCGGGCCCCATGTGCGGATTAACTTTGCGAATCACGAGAAAGAGATGGTTGGATTTCTTATCCAACACAAGATATCTCAAATGCCAGCATCGAATGTAGGGCAGCTCCCTATCAGACCAATGCCAATCGTATTTCCCCTTACTGGGGGACAGCCGCGGGTCACTGAACACGCGAGTGCTGACAATCTTTGGAGACATATGGTCGTGAATATCCCAAACATCCAACTTGAAGTCATAGAGCTTACTAGGAGTATACAAACGCAAATGAACCGGCTTAACCGGCTTGAACCCAGTGATGCAAAAGACAACATTCTGTGTGCTGGAATACACAAAATCCTCGTACCATTCCTCACCAGCAAAGATAACATCAGTCCACTCCTGCTGGTCACTGCTGTCGTTGCGGCTGTGAGGAGGAGGAGGATAGCAGAAAGCCAGACCCTTTTTGAACCTAAATGCTACCACCGCTCGGCAATCTTCTTCTTCTGCGCCGTTGGAAAGGATGAGCCTGGCTACGGGGTGATATTGGGAAAGTTGGGGCGGTAGCTTCACAAGTCTGTTGGTGAGGGGATTGGAGAGGAAAAGAACCTGCTTTTGCACGAAGGCTAGCCAGCCGTGGGACGAACCCACGAATGTAGACTCGTCGGCGTGTGGTGGCAAATGGTCTGACTTGAAACTCTCCACCTTGTCTCCGGCGAGGTTGTACAAGTTATGATAGTAATTGCCTTCGCCGTCGAAGGTGGGCGGTAGCATCAGCCAACTCCTCATGGTGCTCGTCATCGTCCCGACAAATTGAACAAGATATTGGGGGTCAGGAGAACTTAAAGATCTGAGAATTGAACAACGGACAGAATCAGCAGCAGCCCTTTGCCGAGAAACCCACCGGAGTAACGCCCATCAACTATGATAAATAATATTTACCATAGTTGGGTCCTCCTCTTAAACCCTAGTTTCAAGGATAAATTTACCTTGTATATGTTTTGAATTTTAATGAGTTCGAATAAAATTTTGAATATTATATCCATGTTCTTAAAAAATTTCGAATACATATTTATTGTTCGATTTTTATTATTATTATTTTTTGAATATGTGTAAAATATGATGTGAATATGTTTGAACTGAAATTTCGAATACAATTTTCAAAAATTTCTTTCGAATATCCTGAAATTTAAAATATGGGGTGAACTCATAAAAAATTGGGGTGACAATATCCACACCCTGTTCTACAACGTCCGTCGAAAACTATAATCAAATTAGAGTTGACCATCTCTTCTCTTGTGTGTGACATATAACTTTTATTGTGATTTAACTTTATGTCTGTATTTTTATTTTTGTTAAATCCAATATCTTATTATATTCATTTCGAATTCAACTGTGCGAAATTGTTACTAAATAGAAAATTTTTAAGTAATATTTTAGTTTTATATATTTTAAAAACTCTATTTTCATTAAAAAAAAGTAGAAATATTGCAAGAATTCTTTACATTGTATTGTTTTACTTAGTTATTGATCCAAAATAATATAAAAATAATGAAAAACGTCTTTTGTCGCCTAAACTTCAACTATGCACACATAGTCTTCTAAGTCTTGAAACTCGGCCTCGCTGCCTCGACACATGTCTCGCCTTTTAGAGCCTTATCGACGACTGATAATTGGTGATTGATCTAATTTTAAATTATAGTTTGGTTAGTTGGACGATTAAAGTAGTTTATATATATAATTCAAATCATATGAGAACTAATTATCTAGGTGGAAACCTAGAAATCGCTATATTACTTTATATGTGATACTAATTTAAATAATGTAAATTGCTAGTTGTATTTTCACATTGCTATTTTTATGTTCTATTGATTTTTACTACTTTCTTAATTAGCATGTACATGATTTATAAATAACATAACATACTATGTAAATAGTAACATAATAATATTTAAAATGGTACACACAAATCGGAATATTATTTGTTATAAGTAAAACTGATTTTCATAAAAAATAATTTTCAAATATTTTTACTCAGGAGTCATGAAATTAGTTATAAGGTATAACAAAATACTCTAAACTTGAAAGGGAAACCCGTAGAAATTGAGTTTGTAAATGTGTAAAACATACACTAATAATTCTATTAAATAAAACGTTTGTAATATTATATTATTATTATTATTATTATTATTATTTGTATGTTTTTTTTTATGCATAATACGCTAATTTGTTCATGCAGAAATATAGTGCATGTATCAATGCATTATATTTGGAATATAATTAAAATTTATTTTTTTAGGCATAATAATTTATTATTATTATTATTATTATTATAATTTATTCTATTTTTTAGTTTTTCTTTGATTTTTTTTTCTTATTTACCATAACAATAGTTTTTTTTTTAATAAGTTGGGTCAAGTGGTTGGAAAGTAGAAGATAAATCTCAAATAACTTGAGAGGTATAGGGTTCGAACCATTGCCAACACTCTTATAAAGGGTTAGTGATACCACTTGAGCTACAAGCTCGTGGTTTTTACCATAACAATAGTTATTCATATATATTTTTAATATTATTCTCGATGCACTATATTAGGATTAGATAAGAAAATTTAAGTCTATATTTTTTATATTTATTTTCCTTTCGTAATAATTTTGTATAACTAGTGTGTGTGTTTTTTTTTTTTTGAATAAAATATTAAAAATTCTAAAAATAAAATTATTTCAACTTTTATTATAAATAAAAATTAGTTCAACTTATAGATATTTTTTTAATTAAAATAATTTATTTATATTTAATATTAGAAGAATAAAAGTAAAATATTGAATTAGGCAACATATGATAAAGATATATTGAATTAAGTAACATATAATAAAAGAAAAATACTAAATTAGGCAAATTATAATAATAGAAAAAATATTAAGGTAAATATAATAAAAGAGAAATATTAAATTAAGCAGATATTAGGCTAGAATGACATCGAAATAATTTTTTTGCTAAGCTAACGAAGCATGAAAAAACAGACAGATAGGTTAGGAGAATTTTATATTAACACACACACACACACACACATATATATATATATATATATATATACCGATCCAACATGTAACCCTTTTATTCTGAGAGTGAGGAAAAAAAAACTCATACTCTCCTTTCTTGCCCAGCATCACATCCACACAATGTTCATCCGTCACGTTCTTCTGCTCCGGTCATCTGGGTGGTTTTTTTTTTCTCCATTTATATGGTTTCTACTGGGGCTATTCATTTTTGTATCTTCGGGAATAAGAAGAAATGTAAAATCCTCTATCTTTCACACTCATTAAAAGTAGTTACTTCGTTGTTATAATTAGTTACTTTGTTTTATGAATTTAAAATGATGGGAACCTCAGCCCTATATTCATTTTTCGAAATATTCAAATCAAGATTCGCTTTATATTATGTATTTAGTTGTTGAACATGGGTGTAATTTGGCCTCAGTTTTGATCTTGATATTGTTGAAATGTGAGATGGAGAAATTTCTTTTTATGGGGTTATTAGAAATAGATAAATCTCGATTCTTCTTGTCTTGTTTAACAATCATGACAAATAATTGCGTTAGGACAGATTGAGGCTATCTGACCCGATACTCTATTGTATTAATTTTTAAATTATGATGTATTAGTTTTTGTAGTCAAAAGTATTGGTTTTTCATAAATATCTGACTCGTGTTATGATGTATTGGTTTTTGTATTAGTATTATGATATATTGATTTTTTTACTATAATATATTAGTTTTTGTACTATAATGTAGCGATATGAAATTTTGGCCTAACGGATGATCCGTTAGTTCGGCGTGACAAGACCCTTGCCCAACAATCATATGTAGGCTTAGTTTTAAATCTTGGTGTTTTGTTGACTATAACTCCAAGTATATATTTTTCCTTTTACTCTCTCCCTCTCTCTCACAGTGTGGTTTTAAATAAAACTGAAAACACTCTATTTGGCCTAGAATTCGCAATACTGGATTTGGGATTCGTAATAACGAATACTCATTTTTTTAAAACTCAAAAACTAAATACTCAAATAACAATATCTTACAACTAAATATGAATCTTATAACAAATAAGGATTCTTACTATTYACAAAATTCTGAATACCAGAATTCATAATTCCAACGAATGCTAGTGTAAACAGGTCCAAAACACTGAGAACATCAGTGAGTCACAATCACATTTTTAATTTCTAAAATTCACATGACTCATAGGGTAGTGTATATTTGACGTGACCATGTTTAATGGTTACTTACATTGTTGAATTTACTATATACAGTTTTGATTGTGGAATATTCACGATAAGGTTCATGCAACTATCACTACTACAGAAAACCCCCAACAGCATCGGTTGTTTTTTCTAATAGGCATCGGTTTTCCAACCGATACCTATTAGACCGTCGCCTATAACCTGGACTTTAGGCATCAGTTTTACAATCGATGCCTATAATAGATATATGTATCGGTTGTTTGACCATAACCGATGTATATAGTCATCACAAGCCAATGCCTAATATCCATATACAGTCACCAAAGGCATCGGTTACTGTGAAACAACCGATGCCTATAGTTGCACTATAGGCATCGGTTTCATTGTAAACCGATACCTAATTTTCACTACACGCATCGATTTTTTGTAAAAYAACCGATGCCTATAATGTAGATATAGGCATCAATTTTATTCTACAACCGATGCCCAATGTCCTCTAAGGCATCGGTTATTGGAAAACAACCGATGTCTGTAGGTGAACTATAGGCATCAGTTTTTGAATACAAACCGATGCCTATAGATACGCTATAGGCATCGTTTGTTCTATAAAAACCGATGCCTAATGTGCTCTGAAGGCATCGGTTGTTTTCAACACAACTGATGCTTATAGTTTACTTATAGGCATCGACTTTGACATATAACCGATCCTTAATGTCTACGTATACGCATCGGGTTTTTTGGAAGCACTGATGCCTCGTGGCGAGATTTAGGCATCGGTTTGTATCTCACAACCGATGCGTACAGGTTAACTATAGGCATCGGTTTGTTTTCTACATAACCGATGCCTATAGTGATCTATAGGCATCGGTCGTTGTTGAGTAACCGATATCGATTTTTTACTTATATGCATCGGTTTTGTTGTTAAGAACCAATGTATATAACAATGTTAAAAATTGATGCCTAAATCTGATTATATGCATCGGTTTGCACAAACCGATGCACAAATTTTTTGATAAAAAACTTCTAGAATTTCAAAAAATTTATTTTAAAACTTGTCCAGAAAATTGAAATTACCATTTACAAAAAATTAATTTAATATATAAAAAAAAAGCAATCTATTCAATAATAAATAATTCAAATGCATAAATTCTCATCCTATCTAATAAAACTCAAGTTGAACTAATTATTTCATCGCACAAGTAGCAAACAAACCCCAACCTCATAGAATCTATCATGTTCAACAGCACAAAGTTCGTAAATAAGAAGCATCTCGTTTCCTTCCAAAGGAGAATCCCCAGAGCCTTTCCTTCATTCTTGTGTTGAAGTTTGGCTCCGAACAACACCTCGTTCTTGAATTCCAACTCTGAATCCTTAGACAACCTCTTTACTGCTACTTGTCTGTCATTCCATACTTTTCCCTGTGAATGAATAAAAGTCACATTATTAACTAAGAAAATCCAGAGGAAATCCACCGACGTCTTCATAATGTTCTGCACCAAGTTACAAAATAAATTACTTAATAACTAAGAAAAAGT
>BMAC01003859.1:0-14227 GCA_014905375.1 Phtheirospermum japonicum
ATATGGCCATGACACAGATCAGTGTACCCATCTTAAGGATGAGCTAGAGAGAATGGTGGCAGGCTGGGCACCTCAAAGAATATCTGCGTATGAGGAGAGAAGAAACCAGGTCTGGCTACCACAGTCGTGATCGACCCAGGGGAGCAAACAGGAGCAGGATAATGGACGGGAATGGCGAAAAACGACATGAGCAGGCCAAGATAATACGAGGAGAAATCCAAATGATCACTTGTGGTGAGTGGGATGAGCACAACTAAAACAACCACTGAAGTTATATTATCACCAACTTCATCATCTTGTACTTTCAAGATGTCTAAAAAATGAACTTAAGGCTTTGCCAAAATCTTAAACGTATGATGAATGAATTTGCAACAAGAGAAAACTATAATTCTTATGACAGTTTATACGTAATATTGATAATTATGTGGTAGAAATATAATATTAAGGCCTTTTAGTATTAATTAAATATAGGCCTGGTAAATACAGAGTCTCTATGAGAACTATAATCAAGGATACCTACAAGGACTTTAGCAGCATCATTGTCAATGTGAAGTGACTTTAAGATAGTTGCTCCATCATTTGTAACTTTAACACTGTGTCCTCTACCAGAGATTGGAATATCTTATCCTGCAACAATAAGTTATACAATTATATCAAATAAGATGGGTATTTTAAGAATATTATAGTTATCCACTCATAATTTTAACACTTAACAATACCCAGGGGTATTTTTGTAAGTTAGCTTATTTTTTTTTTGGCAATCATCCCTAAATTGAAATTGCAAGAATAGAAGAAGGAAAAAAAGATGGTAAAACAATATGAGATTAGACATATCAGCAAGTAACTATTGATAATCACGTAAACAAAAGCACCAAAAAAAAAAAAAAGAAGAAAGAAAGAAAAAACAAAAAAAAAACAACAACAAACATTTGGATGGCCAGGAATCTACTTGGATAATAATAAGAATAATAATACTCACAGACATGTAGTTATACGTGTAAATAAAGGTATCGTCTAGACAAGACGTGCTAGCCAATATCGCACTAACACCAAAGTCGGTGATCTTGACTTCACCTCAAATTTGATAGTTTCAGGTCCCGGTGCATAATATGTTTTTCGTGATGAATATACCAAAGGTCTTTGAGTACCTATACAGTCATTATCATGGTTTAAGTAGATTTTTCTTTTTCTAATTTAAAAAAAAAAAGAAAGAAAGAAGAACAACACTTTTTTACAAATTGCTGCAAGATATGGTTTTGGAATAATATGAACCTTATTCAGAAAATCTGCAAGGGACCCTGCATCCATGTACTCAAAGATTATGGTAATTGCGCCATTATCATACAAGGACTGATAACAAACTACAGTGTTGGGGCATTGGGATGATTGGTTAATTTTCAGTTCTCGTGCAATATGCTTGCGAGCAGACTATTCGATATGCTTGATCAATATATAACAGCATTAGTTAATTCAAAAAGGTTTTGACATTGAATTATATCTAAAATCCTTACCAAGAAAAAAAAGAATTATGATTAAAACCTAATATTCTTACCAAGATCATTGTCGAAACCGTATCATAATCCCGTTTATACAACAAAATTTACATGTATAATACGCAATTAATTCGATTATACATGGATAGAATATATAATGATTTTATATAATTATAATACATTCTAGTGGGCAGAATTTCATTAAATTACTCTTAAATAATTATATAACTTGGAGAAATAATTTAAAATCTCAGGCTACATGGCAGACAATGAGGTGCTAAGGAATTTGAACTTAAATCTGAAAGGAAAAAAAAAGACTTGTTCTCATTTGATGTCAAATCATGTTTGAAAAGTATGGATGATGTATTTTTACATTGTATTTAATAATATATAATTATTTAAATGTAATGATGATGGAATAAAAAAGATAAGTGTGAGGTTAGGTGTAAGAAATTTTTGGTTGAGTATTAAAAAATTTGAGTTCTAAAACAAACGAGAATTGAGATTCGGAATCCAATCCAGGTATTCAGAGTTTAAAACCAAACATAGCCTTAGGTATTGAGTTATATTGGGGTATCTGGTTGCTTAGAACAAAGTTAGTTGAAAAAATAAAACTCTTGGTAAGATAGGTTGATGGGATGGAAGTAAGGTCAGAGTATGGATTTGGTTGTATGTTAGAACCTCTGGTTTTGACGTTGTAGTATATTCGGATTGGTGTCAGAATGTCAGCATCCTCAATATTATATTAGCATCAAGTAATTTGCTTCCTTCTTAAGAAAATGGGTTTGCGCACCCCTTGTGCTCTTAGTAATAAAATTCGTTTTGCTGAAAAACACAGGTAATTAAAAACACTAATGCTTTCTCAATATGCCTTAAAAGTTTGGTCACTAAAGATCCGAACTTGCCTTGGTAATTAGATTTCAAATAGCTTTACAAATATAGAAAGGACTAGATTCAAAAGTATTTTGTTTAAACAGTGGCAAAGGCATCAAAATTAAGCAAATCAAAAACTAACAACAAAATCCTATATGTTCAGATATGAATATTTAAATTATTTTCCATCTATAGCTAGGTTAATAATATGAAAGTCCCATACTGTGTAAATTGTAATATTATTCTCATGGTCTCATATAAGGTCAGAATTCTTTGCTACGTCCATAAACATTAGATTATTTGCTTTTGAGATGCCAAAGAACCCACGGGAACAAATGCACCCTAATCTAATTTACCAAATCATCTAAAATTCATGTAAACTCCTATCATTCTGTCTAATATTAAGCAGAACTAAACAAGTATTATATTCGGCTATAAGATGGAGACAACATGGGAACATATTCAAGTGAACGCCCTAGTGATTGGAAAAAGAAAGAAAATAAATAAAGAAAGAAAGAAATAGTATTGTTTCTTGATCGGAATTAGAAACTTTAAAGAGCAATCACTGGAATCAATCTCCTCCAGGAAAAAAAGAAAGAAAGAAAGAAAGAAAGAAAGAAAGAAAAATATAATATTGTTTCTTGATCGAAATTAGAAACTTTAAAGAGTAATCATTGGAATCAATCTTCTTCAGATAAAAAAAAAAAGTTAATGCCTCTCTAAGTGGAGTTTAAAGTGGAGATACTGATCGTGTGACCGCATCTACTCACTAGCTTGAGATGAAGATAACACTCCTTAGAAAATTAGTATAATACCTTCAATTAGTAAAATCTTCACATCATTGAACTATTTGTATAGCTCAAGTGCTACGTTGGCCATTGCCTCACCAGCAGGACCATCAAGAAGTTTACTAAGGGAAAAAGAGACTCGTGACATTCCTTTCGCTTTTTGTGCAATTAGTTTTGCATAATCAGCACCTAAAATCAGAAAAAGGCTGGAGATATAAAACTTTGAGCGTTTATTGTTACAAGCTCCGATATAGATACTCACACTGATCACAAAGTAGACAACACACCATTATTATTCAACATTATTTTAATGGTTACATACATTTAGACAGTCGATGCATGAGAATTTTCACTACACATATTGCAGACTTAACAATTATTGTACATTAATTGCATCAAAGAATATTTTACAGGAACCAAGACATGCCAAATGTAAGAATTCATCAATGCTGAAGTGAAACAAGAAAACAACCCCTTCAACAAAAAGTTACATACTACAGCACAGTCAAAAACTATCTCTTCAATAACCACCCAAGGCACCCAGACACTAGACATGAATGCACCGACCTTGCAAAACACTAGAATAGTGAAAAAAGGAGAGTATGAATACACTATGTTTCTTAACTTTACTATTTCAGAAAATGATAAAAATGAAATAAATGAAACAATTATTTATTTCCATAGGATTTTTCATCTTTCCATATCAGTTATTGATATAGCAAATTGAACACCCTTGGATGATACCATCAGAAAAGATTATAAAAATTGAATTACCTTCTGATTTTGAGGAACCCTCAAAAATAAGCTTCACATCGCCAGATTTCAGAAGCTGCGACATAGTCTACAAACTCAGACCACGAGCCACCAATTCCAATATAATCCCTCTATATATATCAAAATCAAACAAATAAGAAAGATGAGTTACCTCAGAGCAGAACAAAAGTCTGCAAAACTAAATGCATGTGAAAGGTTTAGCTCAAAACAAATCAAAGCATATCATAGAAGCATTCATTTCTGTAGGGAGAAATATTTGTTTCAATCACAAGAGAGAAATATTTGTTTCAATCAAAGCAAACTGCTATTAGTAGATACTTGCAAGTATTTCCTACACGGTTATACATATGCAGATAACTTATTATAAGTACAATATATCACAAAATGCCTTCGTGAGCAAGAGATCCGATCTGTTTAATTTTCATGTACCACACAAAAGAATTTTTACAAAAATCATCTTGCATAAATTAGAAATCGGTTTCATCTTCTTCTCACACAACTGCCTAATCACAACTCTCTTCCCAGAGTGCAAGTGCTCAAAGAAAAGTTCTCTTAACATATCCCCCAGTCATATTAGCTCAAAAGTGGTTGTTTTATGTCACAGCCTACTAGTTCAGGCTACGATGCTCTGCTTATTACCCTTCCATGAAATGAAGTTGCCTTCAACAAACATGGAGTAACCTATTGTGCCACCAAACATACATCGACTCAAATAATCAGAATCTACCATAATGCCCATGTGACCAACCTTTAGAAGTTCTTCTTTTAGATAAACCCCGTAATATTCAAAATAGAATCCAATGATTACAACGTGAGTAATTGAAAAGTTATCGTACTTATCAAAAGCAAAAAGAAACGATGGAGTACCTGAACTTCAACGAGACCAGTGATCCGAGCAATAATAACTTCAATCGTACTGTCGAGCTTAGTGCACCAATACCCACTCTCAGAGTGCATCGGCTCGCCGCTGCTTAATTTTTAAGTCTTACAAGAATAAGCTATCACTGGCTTTAAATCATTTAAAATAAGCTTAAATTCAGTTTAATTTCTATTCAATTTCAAAAGCGTAAAATATGAGAGAGAGAGAGAGAGTACCTTGTTGGGGGAGTGAGAGAATATCACCAAAACTATTTGCCATCTTTGTGTATTTTCCAAATACCTAATGATTGTCTCTACCAATAAAACAAACTGGAAAAAAGAAACAAATAAACAAAAAGATATAACCGTACCAAAGTCATAGTATTGACAAGTACTAAGAAATAGATGCTTGACCGATTTCACCTTGTTCAAGCGAAAGGGGATCGACAGAAGAAGTTTTTTAATTGGACACATATGTAGATCTTATTTTAAAATTACTACCTGGGTTAGCATCAACAAGATGTGGGGAAGGTTGGTGCACATCCAATTTGGCCAGAAGGACGTCGCCCGGTGTTTTGCCATTTTTGTTCAAATGGGGATCGGAGCCTGTTTTTACGAAATTCTGTCAATTTTCAGAAGTGAATATAGGGAGGATAGGATTGAGGCCGTCATGAGGAGGTGAAGGCCGCTGCTCAAGGCGGCGGCGGAGAGAGGAGGAAGACGAGGCGCAGAACTAAAGAGAAGGCGGAAGAATGAAATGTAGGTCGGGAAATGTAGGTCAGAAAGATGAGGTGTTATAATTATTTTATTTTTATTCTTATTAACTTAATATTTAATTGGAAAAGACTTTCAAGAACGATATTTAATTATTGTTCTGTATCGAGGGACTTTCAAGAACGGTTTTAAAAATACCATTCTGGAAAGTAGAAATATGGGCGGCAAAAAAATTTCATTTACGCGGTATTAAATTGGATAAGACTTTTGAGAACGATATTATAAAAACCGTTCTGAATTGACGTAAATTCCAGAATGTTATTCAAATAACTTTCTGGAATGTACACTTTCCAGAACGGTTTTACAATACCGTTCTGGAATGTACACTTTCTAGAACGTTATTTGAATACCGTTCTGGATTGACTCATAATCCAGAATGGTTTTTTCAATACCCGTTCTGGAATGTACACTTTCCAGAACAGTATTTGAATAACGTTCTGGAAAATCATCTATCCAGAACGGTAATTTCAAATACCGTTCAAGAAAGTCTAATCCAAAACAGTATTTTAAATACCCTTCTGGATGCACCGAGATGTTCTGTTCTAGAATGCAGTTTCTGCACTAGTGAGTAAATACAAAAAGTTCTATAATAATGACATTGTTGAAGGAAAAACACAATTAGTTTTCCTTGTTCAACAAGAAACTGGTGAGGGACAATTTAGGTATTTGTTATCTTTATGTATTATGTAAACATGTAACTGATAAGAGAACCCGGATTTCTATCATCTTCATCGTCTCCTTTGTATCTTCTTCTTTTCTGCCTTTTCATTTGCACGTTATCATCACGAAACTCTAACATATGAGAGTGATCGACAAATAAGCCTCCATAACCAAAGCAACAATTACACAACTTTCGTAGATCAAAAATCTAACTGCGTTGTAAGTTTGAAAAATCATTTTCTCACGTTTCAACCATTGGATCGTGTTACGATTTTAAAGCACCTTCAAGACCTATTAAATTACATTCTAAACGGTGAATATTGAATTCGGAGATACGTGGAAATATATATAAATTTATTAATAAAGCGGATTTTGTTTTCAAAATTTTCTGTCCAGCGTTAAAAACAAGATTTTGCAAGATCGAACCGTTGGATCAAGCCACAATTTGGATATATTATTACAAACATATACAAGTTAAATCTAAATGGTAAAGACTCGAATATAAGATCTGAAGAATCCTATAATGATTTTGAACAGAGCTTATCCTGTTTCCCAAAACTGTCCGCCCAGCTTTTTTAAAATTAAATTATGAACAATCTAACCGTTGGATGAAACTAGATTTTGGTTATAATATTCAAAAGATATATTGTTTAAATTTATACAGTGGAGATTGGGTCTAAAGGTCTATTTCATTAGAAACATATCACGGACAAACCTATTGCAAAAACAAAATTAGGAAAGAATCGTCTCTTTCCTCCAAGGTAACTCGAGTTACTCTATTCTTTATTAAATGCAACTAACAAATACTTATTTATATGGATATATAGCATGGTATATATTATTGTGCATTCATATACAAAGTATGTATATGTATATATGTATATATGTTATCTATGATTCTATGCATGCGGCGTAAACACGAAACTTTGCTATACTTTATTGATATTCATAGAGTTCATAATGTATTATTACTTATGCTCTTAGATGATTTCTGATTTACAAATTGTAAATAAAGTTATTTACATGATTACATGAGAATCTGATCATGATTTTGCCAATATGTTTAGTTAATCATGAATTTCGATGAATGGATAGATTCGTATATGTTGGTAATCTCGTTTAATTTATAGATTCATGTATGTTGGTTATTCTCTTCAAGTTGGTTTTATAAGCTACTTTCAATGTATGAATTATTGATATTACATTTGTATATTTTCATGATAATGATAGCCCATAAACGATAAAGAATTGTATAAATAAGTCTTGTGATAAAGTATATTCATATAATATCAAAGAAAGATTATGACATATATTCTTCACATTCATTATCTAAAGAAATATATTGAACTACCTCAATCTAAATACAATTTAATATACTTAATAGAAATTGAGTACTACCATCATTGGTTTGATGTGGAAACTAGAAGAACTACAATTCCACTACAATATCATCCACCAAACCAATTGACAAAGAATTATCAAACTAAGTCAAAGTCAATTCTCTAATGAATTGAGAATCCATATTGACCCCAATCTTACATTGGAAGTATATTTAGTTACAAACTTTCAATGAACTTCAGGATATGCGATATTCTCTAAATGAGTATTTTGAAAATCTTATGAAACACTACTTCCAAGTCTAAGAATTTAGTGAAAAGAAATTTGTTTGCTTACTAGAAAGGGTCAATGACTTTGATATGTTGCGACTAAAAACATGTCTTACCATATGTGAAAAGGAAAGTTAATTTAAATGACAATAAGTAATTGAGAGATACTATCTCACGCTATTTTTTTTTCACTTGAGCAAACATACTGATGCACTTGTATAATATTAATTACGATAGTAAGTCATTGAAATACATGACATTATTTTCATAATACCAATGTTAGACCTCCTGATAAAGAAATTTCTTAAGGCTAACCAGGATCGATATGAATAGTGAAATAGCATCACAGTAAAGGGGAAGAGGCATGTTGGTCTTAAAACTTATTCTGAGATAGATTTATGTCATGTGGCATGATTTAAATTAATTATTATTCTTAGCTTATTGGTAAATTTTGTATTTCATTCTGAAGCATTAATATAATTGAGTTTATTTAACACACATTCACATAAAAGGTTCAGGAGTAAACTATTAGATATAATGTAACATATCTAGCAAATAATATAAAATAATAGAATGAAAAGTATTTTGTTTAAATATCTCTGGAGAATGTGAGAATTTGTCGAGGAATAGACAATTATTCACTGAATTGATGTTTGTATGTGACATTGATTAAAGTCATAAAAGCTCAGTATGTACCAAGAGCGAAATGAACCTTGTTAAGTTTGATGATATTCATGTTGATGATTATCATTAAGAAATACGTTATGAGAATGGTACTATACCTTTAATTTATGTGGAAGAAAGCATGTTTTATAGTCAATCTAGTAATTTTACTTTACTACTTTTTGATTATTGAATCATAAGATATGACCATCAAAGAACTTTTGGACAGTGACTCATTCAAGTTTTGATACGACTGGCATGGTTTCTTTGGTCGTCGTGATATGATGGTCCATATTTTAACAAATTAACATGTGCATTCTAAAGTACTAGGAGCATTATATACATTCATATCTCAAATATACATCCCTCATTTATTCAAAACTTGTTCATTAGCAAAATTATATGATTGAGACCTACATATGCTAATGATACAAAGTATAATATTTCATTCTTATAATTGATAATTCGTGATACATGTGGACATAACCATTCAAAATGCGGATCATTCAAGTATTTTATAGTTTTGGTCAATGCTTCGGTACGTATTGTCCATAAAAAAACTTCTAGTACATTTAGTATGACTGAGGACTCACCACCCTTATAAAGCACCCAGACCCATAATGCTATAGAGTTTACATCAAAAGTATTTGATGTCTATTACATTTTAATTAAGATCATTATAATGCATCTTGTACACTAATGTACATATACAAAAATGTCTCAAAGAAGACATCGTCGAAAAGAATATAGATGGTGAATAAGATTTATGTCCACTCATATATTTGTCTCTGCACAGGGTTATGCAATATTGCACGCAAATCTTACTTATTCGTTTATGAACCTCTGCTAACCAAGTATTTTTCGTACCAGTTGGTAACGCAATATGTGTGCCTATTGCGCCCCCACAGTGCATTCATATAGGTTTCTAAAGACGATTAAGTATTTATGTTGGATATGAATCTCCAACAGTTAGATTTGTCACTCTAATGAGACAGTTTTCCCGTCGTTAGGGGGAGATAAGAAAAAGTATTTTATAATGGAACGACAGGAATAGTTTCACACTATGTCTCGTTATGATCCTCACATTTCATAATGTAACGTGAAAGTAAAGTAAAGTAAACAATTGATCTTCAAAATATAGAAGACTCGATTTCTAAATTGACGAGATCATATATATACCAGCTGAAAACGTGTCTGCAAGGTTAAAAGTCCCCATAAAGGGCACAATGTCACCTATTAAGACATTGCAAACATATTTAGTGGAGGTATGGTTGAGGTCGTGACTCCCAAAAGGAACAGAGGGAGGTCACTTGGTTCAATCAATACTCGCCCAAGGAATAAGAGGGAATGTATGGCACAACTTCAATTGATCATCAATTAACATAATTTCTCTCATGAGATTATCTCTGGTTATACTTATATCCATGAATCATTAGTGAAGGACGCTCCGCTGTTTAATATGATTCCAGAGAATAAAGAAATCCCAATGTATTATGAGAGTTTATATGAGTTGATGGAAAGATTTTCCACACACATTGATGATATATATACATTGTTGATCAAGAAATTATAAAGCGCAATGGTAAATGTCAACAAAAAGGAAATTGACCTAATTCTAAAGAATCAATCCAGGTAGAACTAAATTCACTGACAACAAGATGGGTATTTGGTCTGGTAGTGCTAACCTCACCATGTGTAAAGCCTGTAGGACATATACAAAGTTTTGTCATAAAGCGCAATGATAAAAATTAAGCCATGAGATGCTAATCTAGACTTGAAGCACAAAGTTTCTCACACCGCCCTGGAACTAACTATGGGGATATATACTCTCCCATAATAGATGTTATAATTCTAAAGAATTAGAATGCAACTTATACTTGTGGTTACATCAAATCTCTATGGGGATCATGATTTTGAGATATATAAGAAAGTGTTTGCTGGTCTTTCCTTGCCAAGGCAAGTGACTCTAAGACACGGAGTGTATTTGCAATTAAATTAATACTCACTTTATGGATTGAAACAATCCAGACGAATGTGGTATAACCGTCTAAGTGACTACTTGATTGGGAAATGATAATTTATGCCCTTGCGTATTTATAAAGAAAAATAAGTTTCAAATTTGCGATTCATAATTATATATGTCGATGAAAGGAACATAATATTCACTCTTAATGAAATAAGAGATATCGCTGGTTTTTTGAGATTTTCATTTGAGATAATGAATAACTCGGTCATGTTAAGGCTTTAAACTAAAACTGAGTTTGTGGAATACTAAATCCTACAGTTTGCTTATATCCAAAAAATGATCAGTCAATTAAATAAGTATAAGTACAATATGTTATCACTTCTATGATTGGTCAAAGTGAAGATATAAAGAAAGATCAATTTTGTCAGTGGAATGGCGAAGAACTTGTGGGAGCTGAAATCCCCTTCCTATGCACAATATGCGCATTATTGTACCAATACTAATACACTTGACCAGATATTAATTTTTCAAAATCGTTATCTTGATTTAACTCAAGAAAGAGCAATGTCACTGGAATGGAATCAAAATGTACTTTGATACCTAAAAGAAACCATTGACACGAGTTTATTTTTCCCACTCATAAATATAATTGGGACTAGAGATGGTCTTTTAACCCTAAAGAAAATATTGAGTTTACTTCCTACTGTGAAACACCAATAGTATCCTTGATGTTGGTTACTCATTCGATCCATGTAAATAGATCATTATCATACATTTATTAATTTGTGATTATCAATGGTAAATGTTATGATCATTCATATATCTTATAATAGTGGCTTGAACTCTACCACTGGAGTAAATGTGATAATACGAGTAATATCACCACAACTCTTCTACAACCAACAACTATGCACTTTCTCAAGAATCAAGTAAATTGAAGAAGTGGAGACTTTCAAAGTTCTCTTGATAGATGTACATATCAAAGAGAGGTGTAGACTTTGGAGGGAATCTCATTATAGGTGTGTTGTACTTTTTTTTCCTTAGACCAAGTTTTATTTTTCCCATTGGGTTTTGTTACTTGGCAAGATTTTAACGAGGCAATAATGAAACATAATTTCACCCTTTAACTTGGCACAAGGGGGAGTAATGAAGGAAAAACACAATTAGTGTGCATTCGTCGACAAGTAACTGATGAGGGACAATTTAGGTATTTGTTATCTTTATGTATTATGGAAACATGTAATTCATACCCTATATAAAATGGTTTTTTGATGAATAAGAGAACCCTAATTTCTACCATCTTCATCATCTCTTTTGTAACTTCTTATTTTCTACTTTTCATTTTACAGACATTGAATTTCCATCTCGCACAGTAAAAACATTATATACATTAAATCAACACAATGATACAAAAACAATGATAACTAATAGCAATAACATTATCTATTATAATATAATAATAGATAAACTGCAAATACGATAAAACACAAAAGAACTCAAATTTACATTGTTCATAAAAGACTTTTTTACTTAACAGTTTGATCGTCGCACGAAAAAAGTAACCAGAGACTCTCATCATAGTTTTGCATATAAGTTTATAATAATATGTAATTATGGTTGTAGGATAACCATTTTAGGATATAACTAATATCTCATATGATAATAATAAATAATAACATTATACCAATCCTCCATGGAACGTAGGACTCATAACTTCTTTAAGATACTAGTAAATTTAACGAATATAAACCTACTCCAATGAATTAGCAAAATAATAATACTACTACCTTTGGGATTAATAAATAATCATATTTGACATTTATAAATTCGGAGGACTATGGATGTTTTAAATTAGTATCAATAAAATGATGTTGATCAAAAAATTCTTCGCACTATAAGAAATCTTCTCCACAATAGTACGGAGTCGATTGTAGAGCGGTAAATTTTCCCGGTTCGAGTCTCTCGATGATAGATATTATCGTCGGTCGGTGTATTTTTCTTACTCTCTTGTTAAGCTAAAATACACTAATATAAACTAAGAAAGCATTAATCATTGGTTTGGATTATGAGCTTTACGCTAAAGTTTGAATTTAAAATGAGACTTTAATTAGAAATGATTTGAATGAAAATAATGAAAATGAGGGTTTAGGGTGTTTGGTTCGTCTCCACGATTAATCGGTTTTTACCGAGCACTTAATCCATGATTCGGGGTTGTCAATCCCAAATTGTCGACCAAGTGTAGGGGTCGTCAATTCTAATTCTCGACAATCT
This sequence comes from Phtheirospermum japonicum, assembly GCA_014905375.1. Classification (NCBI taxonomy): domain Eukaryota; kingdom Viridiplantae; phylum Streptophyta; class Magnoliopsida; order Lamiales; family Orobanchaceae; genus Phtheirospermum; species Phtheirospermum japonicum. The sequence goes on from BMAC01003859.1 coordinate 12,728, forward strand.
TCGATTAATGGTACTAAACGAACCATTACCCTAAACCCATAATTACTAAACTAATTGCATCAAATAAAACTTACAATTAAAAGAGAATTCATGGAGGGAAAATCAAATTATTTGAAATTCAGAGAGTCAGAGAGCATTAAATGTAATAAAGTCAAAATTATCAAAGAAGAAAGTCCCATATGTCTTTTGAAAACCTAAGGTTTGCTTGGACAAATGGAGTAAAAAGCTTGAAAATGCAATAATTGAGTTTGGCAAGAACAACAAAAGAACTACAAGCTAGAAAATTAAAAGGAGAAATTGAAATGCAAAGAACAACAACACAAACTAAACATTGGGAAGAGGGAGTAGTCGATAACCCAAGAACTCAAACTAAACCTGGGGAAGAGGGAGTAGTCGAACTATTAAGAACGCGGGCTTGCTTTGGGGGTCGGAAGAGGGAGTAGTCGACCACCCAAATGTGATCATCCCAAAATGGGTCGACGTACTCCTTCGTCTCCCCGACCGTCATCTCTTCTCCCAAATCTGTCGGGTTTGGCTGGAAGGACAGTGGTGGCGGTGATATTTGGGTGGTTATTTCGGGCCCATCTGGGCTGTGGATTTGGAGAAACAGTGGTTTTGGCCGGAAAACAGTTTGTGGTCGTGTTGGTCTCTCGGAGATTTGACCATGAGCGACCGGTTCGAATACTCGGGGTAACTTGAAATCAGTGGTGATTCTGGAGACGTGGATTTTGGGTATCGGGGTTTTTTGTGATGGAGATTTAGCGATGATCGATTTGGGTGTTGGGATTTCGGCAGGGCTGATTGTTGTCGTGATTAGGAATCGACAGTCGATCCGGTTACGATGGCTGCCGGGAATTGGGATTAAACCGTTTGTGTTCTTTGAAAAGATTTAGAATAAAAGAATGGTTTTTGGCCTGTTATTTGACTGGCGGCTGTATGCAAAATCTGTATGTGAAGAAGATTGGTTCGTGATGGCTTGGACTTGTTTATAAACCAAAGATGGTTTCAAATTTGGAAAGTTGGGTTGTAGTTATTAAAACCGGTTTTATGGTTGGGTTTTGATTTGGGCTTATTTAAAACAAAATAATAAAAATAATATTGTTTAAATTTGGGCTTGCCAATGGGCTTGGATTAGGCTTTTGTAAATCAAAATATTGTTATTGAATTTGGGCTTTGGTAAAAAATAAAAATAATATAATTGAAAATAATTCAATTGGATTTGAATAATAGGCTTAATGTATTTGAAACGATAGAATATAATAAAAAAAATATTGGGCTCAACATAATAAAAAAAAATAAAAACTTGGGTGTTACAAACGTGAGGGGGGGTTATTTTTTAGGTCTCCAACGGCACTTGGATTGTCGAGCTTACTTGCTTTTGGCGAGGATGATGAAGTTGTAACGTTTTTTGAGGATGTGGAGTTGATCGAGCCTCTTTTACCACCACCTGACGCCGTTTGTCTACTCGAACAAGTGGAGGTGGAAGAGGGAGCGGGGGAG
>BMAC01003870.1:0-14766 GCA_014905375.1 Phtheirospermum japonicum
TCTTCTCGACGGATCTATTCCTGCGCCGTCCTCTACCATCCCGTCTGCTACGGGCGATCAATCTGTCAATCTGGCGTACAAAGCCCATTAGATCAAAGCATTCCGCCATATGCGTGATTTGACGGCGCCACGGGAGATAGTTAGTGTGATTGAGTTTGATGGCGCCAACCATGTTGATCATTGTAGTGAAAGGGAGAGAATCAGTCACAGGTACTTCCATTGAAGAGAGACGTCAAAGGGGACTGGTTTGACGTAGAGAGAAAGAAGACGACAGAGGGGACCGGTCCGTAGAGAAGCAGAAGCGTAAAGAAAAAAAAATTAGGGTTCTGGATCGGAAAAGAAGGCTGTTACCATATAATGATGTTATGTATATCACCGAATAATGGGTGATTTTAGTTACAGTATATATATATATATATATATAATATATATATATATATATATATATATATATATATATATATATATATGTGTGTGTGTGTGTGTGTGTGTGTGTGTGTGTGTGTGTGTGTGTTGTGTGTGTGTGTGTGTGTGTGTGTGTGTGTGTGTGTGTGTGTGTGTGTGTGTGTGTGTTTACAACAAGTATCCCGTAACTAACGGGAGATAAGTAAGGAAAGACAATCAAAAGATATTTTTACTAAAATTACAAAGTCAACTCTTCCTAATTATTAGCTGTAGCCTTATTAGATATAATCACAAGGAGGATCTATGCAGATTGTACCCCAATGCCCAAAAAAAATTCTTAATAGATTACATACTCCCTACAATCATATTTAGTTATCAATTTACAGGCTGAGTTATGTTATAAATTTATTATCGTTTCAAAATTTTTTACCATATATATACTGTAACTAAAATCACCCATTATTCGGTGATATACATAACATCATTATATGGTAACAGCCTTCTTTTCCGATCCAGAACCCTAATTTTTTTTTCTTTACGCTTCTGCTTCTCTACGGACCGGTCCCCTCTGTCGTCTTCTTTCTCTCTACGTCAAACCAGTCCCCTTTGACGTCTCTCTTCAATGGAAGTACCTGTGACTGATTCTCTCCCTTTCACTACAATGATCAACATGGTTGCGGCCATCAAACTCAATCACACTAACTATCTCCCGTGGCGCCGTCAAATCACGCATATGGCGGAATGCTTTGATCTAATGGGTCTTCTCGACGGATCTATTCCTGCGCCGTCCTCTACCATCCCGTCTGCTACGGGCGATCAATCTGTCAATCTGGCGTACAAAGCCTTGAAGATGAAGGACCGAAAGTTTCTAAGCGTGCTCTACACGTCTCTTTCTGAAGAGGTAGCTTCGGAGGTCATTGATTCGTCTACATCCAGAGACACGTGGGTGACCCTTGAGGGTGTGTTCTCATCCGCGTCGCGATAGCACCAACTTCATGAGGAATTCCTCTCGCTGCGCCGGGGCAACTCCTCTATTGAGGATTATGGTAAGAAGTTTAAACTGTTATGTGATCAATTGAATGCCATAAGCCATCCGGTTGATGAAACCGATAAGAGTCATTGGTTTTTACGTGGGCTGGGTCTTCAGTTTTCCGGATTTGTGGATACACGCATGGCTTTTTCTCTTATTCTGGCCTTCCGTGATCTGTTGCATCAGGCCAAACAATACGAACTCATGCTACGCGCCATGGAGGGTCCCACGTCTCCATCAGTCTTCACGGCAGATCATCAGACATGTTCTGGCCGCGGCTCATCTCATGGCCGTGGGCAGCCTGGGGGTAATTCTCACGCCTCGGAATGACATTCTGGTCATGGGCAGCGCTCAAATTATCGTGGTGCTGGAACCGAAGTGCACAATGGGGGGCGTAAACCTTATGTTCCCCGTTGTCAGATTTGTCGTGGCGATCATTATGCCAACAAATGCCCTCAGTTTTTAAATTCTCAGCATGTTGTTTCCGAGGCCAACTTAGCTCAAGCTTTCACGTCCTCTTGCAACGTCTCAGATCCTTCTCCCGACTGGTACCTTGACTCAGGTGCTTCTGCTCACATGACCAACAAATCCTCCACATTGGACTCCTTTGAGTCTTACTCTGGTAACAGTTCTGTTGTTGTCGGCAATGGTCATTCTTTAGATATCTCTCATATTGGTTCTTGTCGTTTGTCTGCTAATGTTAAATTATTGGATGTCTTGGTGGTGCCGRATATTACTAAAAATCTTCTCTCCATCAGCAAATTAACTGCTGACTTTCCRGTTGATGTCGTATTTTCTGACAAATCTTTTGCGATTRAGAAWCGAGTGACAAAGGCAATACTYGCTCAGGGAAGGTYTGATAAGGGTCTTTACTTACTTGATAGGGCAGTTCCGGCTTTGGCGGCAGRGGTCCYYAACAAAGTACTGAAAGCCAGCTTTGATTTGTGGCATTTACGTTTGGGACATGTGCCATTTTCTATTATTTCGCTTTTAAATAAARGTGGTTATTTATCTGTTACTTCAGTTTTGCCAACTCCTTCGCTTTGCTCATCTTMTCAATTAGCAAAAAGCAAGAAAKTTTCYTTTRCGTTGAATGAAAAARGTGCTAGCAACGTTCTTGATTTAATACATTGTGACTTATGGGGTCCTGCGCCTGTCCTTACTTCTGATGGTTTTCGTTATTATGTTATTTTTGTTGATGATTTCTCTCGCTTCACATGGATTTATCCGCTATATGCTAAGAGTGGTTTTTATGAGGTGCTTATTCGTTTTCATACCTTTGTGTGCACTCAATTTTCTCGAAAATCAAGATTTTGTCAGAGCGATGGTGGTACTGAATTTGTGAACTCTCGAGTGCGTAATTTCATGACTTTACAGGGTATTCATCATCGACTCTCTTGTCCCTATACGCCACAGCAAAATGGTAGGGTGGAGCGTAAGCAGCGTCACATTTCTGAGACTGGATTGTCCATGTTGTTTCATGCTCAGGCTCCTGCATCTCTTTGGTTTGATGCTTTTTCTACTGCTGGTTTTGTGATTAATCGGCTGCCATCACCATTATTGCATGATGTTTCCCCGTTTCAGCTTTTATTTGGTTATGCTCCAAATTATGCTACTTTTAAACCGTTTGGGTGTCGTGTGTTCCCGTATCTTCGGGACTATGTTGCTAATAAATTGGAACCTCATAGCCGTCCATGCATTTTCTTGGGCTATAGTAGCATCTACAAAGGTTTTCGTTTCTTTGATCCAGATTCTTCAAAGATCTTCACTAGTCGTCATGCCCAATTTAACGAACAGTGTTTCCCTTTTTCTCGGAATCAACCAGCAACTTCCATTTCAGACTTGGATCTCTCCACTTTTTTGGACGTTACGGACCCTATAGTCGTCAAGCCTAATTGTCCGACTTGCCGACCTGTCTCGACTAGTAGTTCTCCTTCCGGTAGTGCTTCAGTACGTATTATTTTGGATGACTCAGTCGAATCTCAGCAATCTTTCCTGTTCGCTCGAGTTCCTAATGATGCCTCGCTATTTCTGGAACAAGCTCCAATTCCGGCCCAGCCTACACCTTCAAAAGTTATATCTCCTACTGAGGTTCATTCACCATCTAACACAGCTCCGTCTACTACTGCCTCTTCTCTAGCGCGTCATCCTATGATTACTAGGGCACGAGTTGGCATATTTAAACCTCGTTATCTAGTTGACTTGGCAACTACTGCACTTCTTTCTGCACTTGTTGCTACTTCTGAGCCTCGTGGATTTAAATCTGCTGCTAAACATCCTGAGTGGCTTGCGGCTATGCAAGAAGAAGTTGATGCTCTTCGTTCAAATAACACTTGGATTTTGGTACCCCGTCCGTCTGGCGCAAATGTGGTTGGTTCAAAATGGGTTTTTCGTACAAAGTTCCATGCTAATGGATCTATTGAGCGTCACGAAGCTGGTCTTGTTGCTCAAGGGTTTACACAAATTCCTGGCACTGACTTTCATCATACCTTTAGTCCGGTTGTTAAGGTTGCCACTGTCCGGCTTATATTGTCTATTTCCGTTCAGCATAATTGGCCTCTACATCAGCTAGATGTTAAAAATGCTTTTCTTCATGGTGTTCTTGAACCTGTGTTTATGGCTCAGCCTCCTAGCTTTGTTGATCCCCGCTTCCCTGATTATGTTTGTCAGCTCCAAAAAGCAATATATGGTCTTCGTCAAGCTCCTCTTACCTGGTTTCAGAGGTTCAGCAAGTTCTTATCCAGTCTTGGCTTTCTCCAGAGTCGTTGTGATTCATCTCTCTTTCATTTTCATAAAGGTACCTCTGTCATTTACTTACTGCTCTATGTGGACGACATTATCGTCACTGGTAACGACTCAATTCTATTGCGAAACTTCATCTCTCGTACACATCAGGAATTTGCCATTAAGGATCTTGGTCGTCTTAACTACTTTCTTGGGCTTGAGGTATCACATACATCCTCTGGTTTATTTGTTGTCCAAGCTAAGTATGCTCATGACATTCTCAAGCGTGCTCAGTTGTTAGATGCAAAACCTGTTTCCACACCTTTGGTGGCAGGTGACTCGCTTGTTAGTGTTGGTTCTCCCTTTCATGATATTGCGCTGTATAGATCTCTTGTTGGGGCTCTCCAATACTTGACTATCACTCGTCTGGATCTCTCATTTGCTGTAAATTCAGTCAGCCAATTTCTTCACTCGCCCACAGATGATCATTATTTGGCAGTCAAACGGATTCTCCGCTATGTCAATGGTACTATGCACTATGGCCTTTCCTTCACAAGGGGTTCTGATTTTTCCATCTTGGGGTATTCCGATGCTTACTAGGCTCGTCGTTCTACTTATGGCTACTCCATTTTTCTTGGCGCTAATCTCATCTCTTGGAGTGCAAAGAAACAACCCACTGTTTCTCGTTCTAGTTGTGAGTCTGAATATCGCGCTATGGCTAATGCAACGGCAGAATTGGTCTGGGTTATGAATTTGCTCCGCGAGATTCGATCTCTTCCGTCCTCTAGACCTCATCTTTTGTGTGATAATAAGAGTGCCATTTTTTCTGAGTCAGAACCCCGTTGCTCATAAGCGGGCTAAACACATTGATCTTGACTACCACTATTTGTTCGTGAACTTGTCTCCTCGGGTAAACTTGTCACACGCTATGTTCCATCTCATCTTCAGTTTGCTAACATCTTTACAAAGAGTTTACCTCGTCCGACTTTCGAGTTTTTACGCTCCAAGCTTTCTGTTTGTTTTCATCCCACGCAGCGCTTGACGGGGGGTAATAAGGCTACAACTAATAATTAGGAAGAGTTGACTTTGTAATTTTAGTAAAAATATCTTTTGATTGTCTTTCCTTACTTATCTCCCGTTAGTTACGGGATACTTGTTGTAAACACATATATATATATATATATACACTGTAACTCAAATCACCCATTATTTGGTGATATACATAATATCATTATAATATCATTAGTCATGCATTTATTAATAATTTAATACATATTTAATTAGTTAATCTAATTAGTTTATTTATCAAAATAGTGATTTGAATCAGTTATGAACTATTCGACTGTCCAATTATTCATTATGAACTATGAATTTCATGAATCAACTCAACTAAAGAAACTCGTGTTACCAAAAAGACTATACAAATGAACGGAATGGATGTGTATTCAATTTGTTTTACATATTCCATTTTCAGTTTTTATTGTTTTGTTTGGACAGTATATGGAACCCGTTTCATGCTCAAAATTTTTACTCAATCTCCTATAAAACTCTAATCTCACGTTTTAGGTACATTTCTTTATAAATACATAACTTTCCTTTGAAAAAACACACGATCACACTTCCACTAAAAAAGTTCTTAATCACCCTTCAATCATTGTTTAAACAAAGACTATACTCCGAAAATCAGAAAAATGTTTTTTTATTATGAAATTTTAACACTATGTGCACTTGTTCCCAAAAATCTTGAATTGCTACTGTAGGTGATCATAATAGCTTTGAAAACTAGTCCGGCGAATGGCACTCCTAGTCTCCATCTCCATACTGCACCTGTCTGCTCCCAGACACACCAAATCAAGTTTAACTTGACCTCTAATTACAAACTAACGAAGCAACGTGGGAAAATAATGTGGGCTAACCGAGGCCATAATGGCATCTCTCACTTGTCCTTTCAACGCCCCATCAAAAATAAGTGGATTTTAAAATAGGAACAAAATGCATCCGTGCAGCTGATATAAGAGAGAGTGTTAGGTAATAAGATAATAAGCAGAAAGATGAATATGCATGAATGAACGAAACATGAAAAATGGCTGATCTCTCGTTAATGCGTTACAAACTTGCTATATATAAATTAACCCTTGATGACACTTGTTGGTCTTTCTACATGTGTAGGTACACAAATTAATCACAGAAAAGACAATTCACACAGCTCATAACAGTCGATCAGCATCAGCAAAAGCTAACACATCCAAATTTTTAGATTGAGCAAAGTGCAGTCCATAGTTCAATGTTCCTTAAAGATAACTAACAATCCTTTTCAATGAGTGTCCAGGGGTGATTGTATAAATTGGCTAACCTTATTTACACTATAAGCAATCTCAGGTCTTGTAATGGTGGCATATTGTAAAGCTCCCACTATACTCCTGTATAAGGTGCTGTCAGGAAAAGGATTACCACTGAATTTTGACAAAGGAGGAGTAGAGAGCATGGGAGATGACAATCCTTTTTTCCCCCTTCATCCCTGCTCTCTCTATAATATCTTCTATGTACTTTTTCTGTCCAAGAAAGAAACCATCTTGGATATGTTGAATTTCTATTCCCAATAAATAATTCAGCTCTCTAAGGTCCTTGAGGGAAAAATGCTTACTGATTTCAGCAATTGTGGTTTGAATTTTTCTCTGATTGCTTCCTGTGATGATTATGTCATCTACATACACAAATATGATCATAGAATCTCCTTTATCATGTCTGAAAAATACTGAGGTGTTAGCCTTTGAAGACAAAAATCCCATAGATACCAGAACCTCTCCAAACTTATCAAAATAGGTTCTGGATGCTTACTTAAGGCCATACAGGGACTTTCTGAGTTTTCATACAAGGGCCTCTTGTCCTGGTTCAATAAAACCTGGTGGTTGATGCATGTAGAGCTCCACATCTATGTCTCCATTGAGGAAAGAATTATCTATATCAATTTACCTAATGTGCCATTTTCTGAACAGTGCTATGCTGAGGATTTCTCTAACTGTGGCAGGTCTAACAACTGGACTGTAGGTATCTATGTAGTCAAAACCAGGCCTTTGAGAAAATCCCTTTGCAACTAATCTTGCTTTGAACCTAGACACAGAACCATCAGCATTTATCTTTACTTTGTATATCCACCTGCATCCCATTGCCTGTTTTCCAGTTGGTAATGCATAATGTCCAGGTTTTATTCTTGCTCAATGCAGAAAACCTTGATCATAGCATCCTTCCATTCTGGTATACTGAGTGCTTGATAATGATCAATTGGCTCTTTGATTGACTGACACATGTATGCCTTAGGTTTGTATATTCCAGCCTTTGACCTGGTAATCATAGATTGAGTACTTGCATTCTGATCAAGCACATTAGTAGCAACAGGTGCATCAATATTCTCAATAGGCAAATTAATAGTTATTACTCCTCCTTGTGGAGATTCGGATGAGGATAAGGGAAGAGGAGTGTGGTGTGAGGGAGATGTGGAACCTGTGGATGCAGGTGAAGAAGGTTGATTGACATTATTTGACTCATCAAGGTTATTATTTGAATTTTGGTTGGGTAAGTTTGAAGTTGAAGTTTTAGAAGTCAAAAGAGGAACATTCAAACTACCAATGATTAGAGATGGTGGTGCAGTTACAGATCCCTTGAAGCTAGCTGAGGCCTTCATATTGGTAAATGGGAATATCTTTTCATCAAAAAGAACATGTCTACTAATGATCACTTTTCCTCCAGCTAACAAGATTTTATATCCTTTATGATTAAGGCTATATCCAATATAGGTTGCTAGTTCACTTCTGAACTGGATTTTGTGTCTATTGTAAGGCCTGAGTAAAGGATAGCACAGACAACCAAAAACTCTTAGAAGGTCTGGTTTTTCCTTGTTTAAGGCCTCAAAAGGTGTTTGGTGATTAATGATTTTTTAAGGAGTTCTGTTAATGATGTAAGTGGTAGTCAAGAAGGTATTGTCCCAATATTTGGTTGGCATATGAGAGTGAGCAAGTAAGGCTAGACCTACTTCAACCAAGTGTCTGTGCTTTCTTTCAGCAATACCATTTTGATGTGGGGTGTAAGGACATGACATTCTATGAATAATGCCATTTGCTGTCAAGCAATTACTCATAGCAATAAATTCTCCTCCTCCATCTGTTTGCAATGCCTTGATCTTCTTACCATATTGAGTTTCAACAAGAGTTTTAAAATGTAGAAAAGCTTTCAGTGCATCAGACTTATTCTTGAGGAAATAAATCCATGTAAATCTTGTGGCATGATCAATAGAGTTTATGTAATAGGTAAAATCTGATGAGGACCTTACAGGAGCTGGTCCCCATAAGTCACTATGAACAAGCTAAAACATGCTGTACTGTGTATAAGAAGTAGGAAAAGGCAGTTTATGAAGCTTAGATTTCATACAAGAGGAACACAAAGCATCACTTTTATTATAATCAGAAAAATCAACTTTACAGGTGGCAAGAGCCTTCTTAACAATATTCAAGGATGCATGGCCCAACCTAAAATGCCATATATCTAAGGAGGCTTTGTTCTTGAGCTTTGCTGAATTTATTGAAGGCTTGAAATTCGAAATGAAATCATGATCACAGAAACTTGATGCTTAGGGTTTGAGGCTGGTGAGATTGAAAGAAGTAGAGTCCCTCCTTAATTGTCCCTTTGAGGAGGATTGTTCCTGTGGCTAGATCCTTCACAACACAAGAAGAGGGGTGAAACTCAAAAAACACCTTGTTATCCTTGGCAAACTGAGAAACACTGATAAGGTTCTTGGTGATAGAAGGGACATGTAACAGGTTTTTAAGTATGAAGGTAGGATCAGAATCTCTACAAAAAGAAGATCTAACCAAAGAATTACCAAAGTGAGAAATTGACAAACCTGCACCATTTCCCATATGAATCTTTTCTCCTCCTTGATAATCAGTTGCCATGTTGAGATTGCTGAAGTCATATGTGATGTGATCGGTGGCTCCTAAATCAGGGTACCAGTAGCTATCATCCTTTGCCTCATGATCCACTCCACTGGCCACATTAGCACTCATCTGACTGCTTTGGAGCTGATTGGTCTGATTGTTTGAGTTTCCAGAGTTATTTGATGGAGAAAAGTCCATATTCATCCTCTGATAGCACTTACAGCTGTATGACCAGTATAATGACAGATCTGGCATTTTGGCTTGTAGAAGCTTCCTCTTCCTCCTCTGCCTCTATAGTTTCCTCCTCTAAAAGGGCTTGACCTGCCTCTACTACTAGATTGGAAACATCTGCCTCTTGCTGCATAATGAAAGTTTGACCTTCCTTCTCTGGTTCTTGTGGTGAGGTTTACAGAAAATTTATTCTCTTCCACAATACCAAACTGATTCTCCAATGTCTCCAACCTGTTCTCAAAGCTGAGGAGAATGGAGTGAGCCTCAGTGAGTTTAATGGGATGAGTTGGAGCCCTTGATGTGAGAGAGACAAGAACAGGGTTGTATTCTGGACCAAGACCTCCAAGTATATATAGGATTTGATCTGATTCTGTGATGATCTCTCTAGCTGCAGCCAATAAATCACAACAAGACTTGATTTTGTTAAGAAAATCTCTCATACTTAGGCTCCCCTTCTTCAACACTTGCAGTTGTAGCCTTATCTGCATCACTTTTGACTTATTTTGATTTGCAAAAGTGTTCTCAATAGATTTCCAGGTTTCTGAAGCAGTGAATAATCCTACGGTTGTAAAAAGCAAGCTTTCAATGAGAGAGGACAAGATCCATGACACAACAAGTTGATCTTGCCTTTTCCAATGGATATAAGCTAGATTTAAAACAAGTTCTCCTTCTCCAACTGTCATGATGTGTTGGATTGGTGCTTTAGCATCTCCAGTGAGATACCCTTTTAGGCCGTAGCCAGCAGCAGCTGCCCAAATCTGTTGCCTCCACAATAAAAAATTCCCATCAGTTAACTTAATTGAAATAAGTTGGGCTTGAGGCTGAATAACTTGATCTGTCATTTTCAAGACAGTAAAGGAAAAGAAAAGGGTTACTTAAAGAAGTAAGAGGGGGTGGAATGGGGATAACATAGCTCTGATACCATGTTAGGTAATCAGATAATAAGCAGAAAGCTGCATAAGAACAGAAAAGCTGCAATCTTTATGCATGAATGAACAAAACATGAAAAACGACTGAGCTCTTATTAATGTGTATGAAAGTAGGGTTACAAGCTTGCTATATATAAACACCTAACCCTAGATGACACTTGCTGATCTTTCTACACGTGTAAGCACACATATTAATCACAGAAAAGACAAATCACACAGCTCATAATGGTCTTCTATAGCTGGCCTCCTTCGTGACTCATGCATGACGTTTGCATGAGGTGTCTGATCATTTTCTTGAACCATACTTACATAGAGAACCTCTATTCGCCTACTACGCCTTTAAACTATTTTTCTGTCCATCTAAGTATATTCTATTTATTTTAATGAAACTAATTAGGCATTTAATTTATTTTCTGTCCATCTAAGTATTCTATTTATTTTCAATGAAACAAATTAGCATTTAAACTTTTTTTTTTTAAAGATTGACTCTTTTATTCGTTAGAAAATAATTTTAGCGAAAGCCATCGATATAATCATGGAATTATCATATTTGATGCGACAAAAAAGATTGGTGTATCAAAAATATGGGGTAGTGACCTTATATATGAAGTCACCGACCTAATAGACCTCCAAAAAGCTCCTGGAAACCTAACCAATCCTCCGAAAGGCTCCTGGCGATCTAATTAACCTGCAAAACAGAACCTAAGTAAGGCGGCCCCGGCGTAGGCCCTCGATGCTTAAGTTAGATAGTGTTTGAGAGAGATATGCGAGAAGTCAATAGTGCGAAAGAGCTAAGAGGTACGTGTTCAGAGAGCGTGTTCCTAATAAATAAGAGACGTATTCTCAATTTAGGGTCTTCGTCACCAGTATAAGAGCTCGCCTCCCCTAAACAGAGCTCGCCTCTTCTAAAGGAGAGGTCGCCATAAATCCATAAATCTTTAATCCATTATAATAAGAGATGAGAGAATTATTCAGTATAAAAGAGAGAATAATGTGAGCTCCATAATAGAAGGGGTGGAGTTATGAAATTAGAGCATGTAGGGGCCTGAGAGATCATAAGATTTAGGGTCCCAGAGATGAGTATCAGAGAGAGAGATGCTAAGCTTGTGAAATAAGGGCCTGAACCCCCTATTTATAATATTATCGAGACTTGTAAACCAATCAATATGATTCCTTCATAAGGTGAGATTAATCTCTTAATTATACTCAATATCCATAATAAGGAAATACTCTCATATTAGGATTCTTACTTCCCATAACTCCATAATAACCACAAAATCTTATTACCATATATACCAGGATGTAGAACCTTCCATCCTTTTGTTACTTTCTTACCATATATAACCAAGCCGACATTTGATGTCGTATCAATATTAAATTATTAAGAATCATAAGTTTACGCAGGTGTACCTGAATCCATAAACAATTAAATTTGGAGTTTGACCTTTTAGGGCAACACGTATCTAATTCTTTCACAGAACTATTTAGATTTCTCTGTACGCTCACTTCTGACGATGGAATGCAGAATACAATAGATGATGATATGTATGACCTAGAGACCATAACATGTAAATACTTGAGTCATATTGGGTATACATATTTAAGCCTATCATTAAAATAGATAACTCATTAAGTATCTGCACATCAAATACCCACATCCTATTAGATAAATTATAGTCCAATACCTTAAATTTTAATTAATCACTTTTAATTGGGTTTCCTTATTTGACAGTTCACGACATATAATTATTTCACATATAATCCTAATAATCTAAAAGTAGCCCGATAAAAATCTCGGTGTATTCCTATCCCTAAAACAAAAGAGGAGTCACCAAGAACCTCCATCTCAATATTTTAGTTAGAAATCTCTTGGTGTCATGCAATAAGCCTATATCATTGATGGCAAGTAAAATGTCATCGACATACAAAATCAGAAATATGTATTTGTTCTCACAAAACTTATGGTATACACAATCATCGACCTTATTCATCTCAAAACCAAATGATATGATCACATGATAAAATTTGAAATACCATTGTCTAGATGCCTACTTGAGCCCATAGATGGACTTCACAAGTTTGCAATCCATATTCTTTGAATCTTTCAAAACAAAATTTTCAGGTTGCACCATATAAATCGTCTCATCAATGTCGTTATAAAGGAATGCTGTCTTTATATCCATTTAGTGCAACTCAAGATCAAAATCCTAAAAGAGTTTTTCTAAGAAATAGGAGAGAAATTCTCTTTATAATCGATGCCTTCTTTCTGTGTAAATCCCTTTGCAACAAGACGTACTTTGTATCTTTCCACATTGCCTCTTGAATCCCTCTTGTTTTAAATATCGATTTGCAACCAATGGGTTTCGCACCTTCTGCATTGTTACTCATGGACTTAAACTCCTCATTCATAGCATCTATCAACTTTTGGGAATTTGAGCTTTCAATGGCTTGATGGAAATTGATAGGATCATGTTCCAACACTCCAATGCCAGTCACATTTTCTTGGAGAATTGCAATGTAATCATCTGAAATATCCACTACAGAAAAATAGCAGTTTTCCGAGGGAGAAACCGAGGGAAGTGTTCCCTTCGGTATATTCTGAGGGAAAAACCGAGGGAATAAAATATCCCTCGGTTTTTTCCGAGAGGAATATTTTCCCTTGGTTTTCCCCTCGAAAATACGGCGCCAATATTTGCCGCCATAATTTTCGAAGAAAATACCGAAGGATGTCCTAGGGAAATTACTCCTCGGAAAAATCGAGGGGAAGAAATTACCCTCGGAATTTTATTATTATTTTTTTTGAAAAATTAAAAAAATCGAGGGACGTGTTTTCCCTCTGAATCAAGCCGAGGGAAAACCAATCCCTCGGTTTGTTTATTTTTTAAAAAACTGACAAAAACCGAGGGATTGATTTTCCCTCGGTTTCAAACCGAGGGACTCGCTCTTCCCTCGGTTTGAAACCGAGGGAAATCCAATCCCTCGGTTTTTGCCAATTATTTAAAAAGTAAAAAAAATAGAAAAAAATAGAAAAACCGTAAAAATGAAATAAATCCTATCATCTTAGGCACGTGGGGGTGGTTTTGACCCAATTTTGATTGAAAAATATCAACGAGCATGTGCATATCCACACGTGTTGTGTAATTCGACCAACAACAAGATACGATCGATCGATCAACTCCTTCGGTTAGAAACGTGAAGCGACGAAGCGTCGTGATTTTGCCGAGGGGGCGAGGGGCACGTCTCGGCATCGTGGAACCACGAGGGTCGGGCGTCGATCGATAACTAAGCGTTTTCTATTTTTTTATTTTAAATGAAAAATGGAACAAAACTCGAAAAATAGAAAAATTAGTAAAAATGGAAACAAAATCCAAGAATTTATGAACGGGGAGGGGAGGGGCGCGTCTCGGCCCCGTGGATAAACGAGAGTCGAGCATCGATCGTTTAGTACGCGTTTTCTAATTTCTTTTTGATTTTAAATGAAAATGGAAAAAAAACTAGAAAAAATAGAAAAATTAGTAAAAAATGGAAACAAAACTCAAGAATTTACAAACGGGGCGGGGAAGGGTTTGGATCGGTGTCTCGGAACCACGAGGGTCGGGTGTCGATCGATAAATACGCGTTTTCTATTTTTTTCGATTTTTTTTTTAAATTGGCCCAAACCGAGGGACTTGGTTTTCCCTTGGTTTCAAACCGAGGGACTCGCTCTTCCCTCCGTTTGAAACCGAGGGAAATTCAATCCCTCGGTTTTTGCTAATTATTTAAAAAATAAAAAAAATAGAGAAACCGTAAAAATGAAACAGATCCTATCATCTTAGGCACGTGGGGGTGGTTTTGACCCAATTTCGATCGAAAAATATCAACGAGCATGTGTGTATCCACGCGTGTGTGTAATTCGACCAACAACAAGATACGATCGATCAACCCCTTCGGTTGGAAACACGAAGCGACAAAGCATCGTGATTTTGCTGAGGGGGCGAGGGGCGCGTTTCAGTGTTGTGGAACCACGAGGGTTGGGCATCGATCGATAACTATGCGTTTTTTAATTTTTTTTTGATTTTAAATGAAAAGTGAAAAAAAAAACTCAAAAAAATAGAAGAAAATGGAAACAAAACCCAAGAATTTACAAACGAGGCGGGGAGGGGTGCGTCTCGGTGTCGTGGAACCACGAGGGTCGGGCGTCAAACATTTATACGCGTTTTCTATTTTTTCTATTTTTTTATTTTTTAAAAATTGAAACAAACTGAGGGACGTGGTTTTCCCTGGTTTTCAAACCGAGGGATTTGCTCTTCCTCGGTTTATTTTAAATAATTAAAAATCGAAAAAAAACAAAAAAAAACGAGGGATTACCGACGGTCCCTAATCCCTTGGTCCAAAAACCTAATATTTGCAGCGGGTCTGCTCTCTATAATTCACGCCGCAAACAACTTGAAAAGAGAGAAAGAGAAAAGAGAGAACTTACTGTCGCCACCTTTGTGCCTTGACGTCGTCGTCGCCGTCGTCGCTCCGAAGTCAGCCC
>BMAC01003874.1:0-12776 GCA_014905375.1 Phtheirospermum japonicum
TATCCAGTTAATTCCTGCACCTTCTTACTCAATAACCTCTTACATGTTCCTACTATAACCAAGAATCTCCTAAGTGTAGCAAAATTTGCACAAGATAACAAAGTATTCTTTGAATTTCATCCCTTTATCTGTTTTGTGAAGGACCTAGCAACAAGGGAAACAATACTCCAAGGGAGTCTTAAGGATGGACTTTACAGCTTCAATCTCCAACAACACACACAGGATTCTCAAATCAGTCCTCAATCAAATTCAACTCTGCACCAACCTTCTGCTTTTTCTGCTAGAATAATTAAGGGTCTAGATTTGGCCATTTGGCACTCTAGGATGGGCCATCCCTCTAATGATATTGTTAAGAGGGCACTCAAGCATTGTAATGTTCCCTTTATTGATAATAAAATTATCTCTTTATGCTCTGCCTGTCTTGAAGCAAAAGCACATGGATTGCCCTTTTCTGATAGTGTTGATGAATATAAACATCCTTTTGATCTTGTGCATAATGATCTTTGGGGACCTGATCAAGTTTTTTCTTATTCTGGTTTTAGGTATTATGTGAGTTTTATTGATCACTCTACCAGGTTCACTTGGTGTTACCTCCTGAAACAAAAGTCAGGCACTAAAATAGCCTTTATGCATTTTCAAGCCTTAGTTGAAAATCAGTTCAATGCTAAAATCAAGATATTTCAGAGTGATGGTGGGGGTGAATGCATTGCTTTAAGGCCTATCTGGGATTCAACATAGGATTTCTTGTCCCTACACTTCACAACAAAATGGGCTAGCAGAAAGGAGACATAGGCAAATAGTTGAAGTAGGGCTCTCTATTCTCTCTCAGTCCAAAGTTCCACTTATGAGCAGCCACTTTCCTTATGTTTTGTTTATGTTTCCTTTTAAGGGAGGATGCCCGTCGATAATTTACTGACGAACAAACTCGTGGTCATATACCGACGATCACATGCGCGTCGGTAAATTGCCCACGTAATATTTTCCTTGGCATATGCCAACATATATAATGTCCGGCGGTCGGAGAGAATCCTGATGGGCCGATCATCGGCTTACCCATTGGTAACAATACCGGCGAGCATCAATAACTGTCGGCGATAATCTATTGACGAGGAAAATGCCGATAGAGCCTATTCGTCATCATTTATGTAGATATTTGCCGACAAAATAAATTTCTTTTATCGAAGGATTTGTTCATTGGTAATTATTATTATTATTATTATTATTATTATTATTGTATTGGGATATTATTTTGAAACAAGGGAGCTCTGTCAATTAGGATTGGATACAATTTTAAATATGAAAAACATGATACATTTCACTCTGTTCATTAATTTGGGTGACTTATGTAAGAGAACGTGGTCCATGTCATTGATTCGTATTAATTACTATATCGGTGGCTATCATAAAATTTGTTCCTCCTATGAATACACTATGTAGGCAAAAAATAAATAAAAATTAATAAGCTCATTAATTTGTGAAACAAAATATTAATTTGAGATGATATATTTCACTTTGTGGGAGCTGTTCATTAATTTGGGTGACTTATGTATGAGAACGTGGTCCATCTTCGTTGATTCAAATTAATTACTATATCAATGTCAATCATAAAATTTGTTCCTCATTTAAATACACTATATAGGTAAAATAATAATAATAAGCTCATTAATTTGTTAAATAAAATATTAACTTCAGATGATATATGGTGCACTTGTTTGCTTGCGTAATGTATTATTCATTGGGTTCTTACTGTAAGATGAACATACATTTTGGCAAAACGGATCTTCTAGTCAAAATGTACGTTTAAACTAGGTCGATATGAAAGTGTAAGCGAACGCCGTCGAAATTCAGTTGACGAGGCTCTTGGTGTGCGTCTCGTCAAAAATAAATATGTATATATTGTGTGATAAATATTCAACACACATAACATCTTTATTTATTATACAAAACATTCATATTGATCATATATAAAATAAAACTTACAATTATTCTAATATAAAATCAATATAACGCAATCATATTCATCACACATTACACACACATATTAATTTTATATAATATTCATATTTATCACACAACATATTAATAAGTGAAAACCAAATGTAGATGCATAAATAGAAGATATATGACCACAAAATTATTCGGTTGACAAGAGTTGGTGGTAAATCTTCTGCTCCAACCGCGGCTTAGCAAGTGCAATCAAAGGCTTAGCCATTAGGAGCTTGTCTTCCGACTCAGCCAACTCAACGCCGTGAAGTGGCGCCGCCCAACTGAACCCTTGAAGAAGCCGAGCCAAAAGCATCGTCGCAATTGTAGAACCAAGTACGACACCAGGACATCCTCGTCTTCCGGTCCCAAACGAGAACAAGTGAAGCTCATGATCCACGAGCCCAACTTCTTTATCTTCATCAATAATATGACGCTCAGGTTTGTATTTAAGAGGGTCTTCCCAAACCCTAGGATTTCGGCCTAAACCGGGCCGGCTCACCAAAATATGGCTCCCTTTAGGGATAAAGTAGCCGCCGACGATGGTGTCTTCAGTCGAGACATGCGGGGCATTGAAAGGGGCTATTGGGTGCAGGCGAAAAGACTCTTTTATACAAGACTTTATATAGTTTAGTTTAGGTAAATCCGATTCTTGGACTAACTTTTCCTTGCCCARTACTCGGTCCAGTTCCTTACAAGCGTTGTCAAGAATATGTGGTTGATTGATCATCTCTGCAATAGCCCACTCAATTGCATTTGATGGATTATCAACAGTGGCTATCATTATTTCCTGCCAATATTATCAATTTGAAAGTCGACTTAGAACACTAGATGAAATATATTAGATGTGAACAAGGCCAAAACAATAAATATGGATGTCATATATATTAATTAATAACTTACAGTAATTTGAGCTTGAATCTCTTGAATTGACAGCATAGGATTGTTTTTGGAGTCCTTGAGATTAATCAAGACATCAAGAATATCTTCTTCTGTCTCTTTTTTAATCCCTTTTCGCCACATCTCCACCCTCTTCAGAATCTCAGGATCTTGATATTTTCGCATACGGTGAATAGCTTTGCTAAGCATCCTTTTATGCCCATCAAAATCAAACCCTTCTAACCATGGAACAAAATCACCGATCCCAAATCCATAAAGAAAATGCAAAACTGTGAATAAACTCTCCATATGTTCTTCTTCTTCCTTTCCGGGGCCCCCATCCTCCATTCCAAGCCCGAAAAACCTCTTACCGAAAACCAGTTTCCTAATCACGTTGCCACAATAATGCTGGGCCGCAACTCTGACGTTCACGAGCCCGTGGTTATTTATCCGGCATTGATTGTAAATGTATGTCACGAGGTGATCAGCTTCTTGGCATCTTTTTATGTGTAGAAATCGGTGCATGGCCGGAGAAAGGATTTCCGAGGAAACAATTCTCCTCATTTTCTTCCATTGATCGCCGGCAGGCGAAATGATTGCCGTCAGATAATCACTGCTGGTGAGTTTTGCAGACATGCATTCGGGCCTGGACGCGAAGACTCCGTCCTGTTTACGTAGAAACTCACGAGCGAGCTCAGGAGAAGTGACGGGGATGATGTAGGTTTTGCCGAGGCGGATACATGCGATTTCCGTGTTGTTTTGCTGCATGAGTGTATGTATCCATCGGAATGTCGGCCTGTGTTTTATCATTTCCGGCAGGCTGCCGATGACGGGCCAGCCCGTTGGGCCTGGAGGAAGAGGAGGTGTGCTTTGTTTAGCATGTTTTTGTGATTTCACTAATTTGCGCAGGATGGTGGCATAAATGATGATTAGTGCTAGGAAAGATAATATTTGGGGGCTCATTATGCTTGGTTTGAGCTTTGATATTAAGGCTTGATGGAATTATAAGCAAAATTGTATTGGAAATGAAACTAGGATTTGTGAGTTGCTTGAACCCCCACCTTTGCCTCTATTTATAATGGGATACGTGATAAATTTCTTTTTCCTTATATATTATTTACATATACCTCCATTTTCTTTAGGGGTGAAATCTTCCACTTTAAAATTTACTTTCAAATATATTGTGGGTTTTTATAAGGTAAGCGTTACACAAATAGCACAACAGTCATGCATATAGTGGAATAAAAGATGAAATATTATTTTAAAATAAAAGATTTCATTCATTTTTTCTTATTGCTGAAGTGATACCGGTACTTTTTTTGCCTTGAAATAATAATAATAAATACATAAATAAAAGAGCTACGTAACTAGCTTATATGAAGAAAATAAGGAAAAAGAAATGTAATACTACTACCCCAATTAATTAAATTAAGAGTTATTATGCTATTTATGTGTGTGTCACTACAAAATGAATCCATTACTTTTTTCAATTACATATCCCCAGCTAGGTTGCACCGATACGAGAACTGGACTCGTGACACGATATGCGAACACGCTTATAATACGTAAATTATAACGTAAAACAGGACACGACACAGGGGACACGACACGGCAAAATATCATATTTTGAAGTGTACGTGCATCATAGATCCCCAGTTAAAGATGACATCATGTTTGCTAGAAATGTTGTACGGAGTAGTTCGTATAAGAACATGGTAAATCGATGTGATAATTCATTGTATTGTCCATTTTCTCAAAAATGACTATAATATTGTTCAGTATTAAAACACCTACATTTAGTTGG
The DNA here is from genome assembly GCA_014905375.1 of Phtheirospermum japonicum. Taxonomy (NCBI): domain Eukaryota; kingdom Viridiplantae; phylum Streptophyta; class Magnoliopsida; order Lamiales; family Orobanchaceae; genus Phtheirospermum; species Phtheirospermum japonicum. Next base: position 4,667 of record BMAC01003874.1, read on the forward strand.
TAAAAATATTAAAAAAGGTATAAAATTGTCCTGATCGGGCTTTTTTGATGATGTGTCGTGATTCAATAATTTCTTATTATTTTTCTTTAGTTTTAAACATTAATTGAACAAAAAAACTTTGAGAAATAAATCAATTTTGTCCATTATATTGACCACAATCCAAAAACGGTACCTGACATTGACCATCATCAAACCACATCTGCAAAGTTGGTCAATTTATAAAAAATAGTCCAAAAAGAGTTTGGTCGAGAATTTTGCTGAAGTAGCGTGGTGCTATATTTTCTTGTCATTTTTTCTATAATTATATACATTATAAATATGTTTCTCCCTCCATTTTCTTTTCCGTTTTTCTTTTATTTTTCCTTTAATCTAATCAATAAAATCTGAATTAATAAAGAATTATTAAATCTGAGATAAATATAAAAACATAAAATAAATATTAAAAAATTATAAAATAATTATTGAAATTTATACTAGGAAATGATTATTAATAAAAGAACTAGCTAATACAATTAGATATAAATATAAAATCATAAAATATATTATAAGAAATTATAAAGCATATATATAATTTTATATGAATAAAATTAGATTATTATTTATAAATATATATTTTTTAAATAATTATTTAAAATTCAGTTTATATTTTTATATTTATTTCTAATTTTATTAATTTTGTATTAATTAAAATCTGACTAATAATTGAAAAATTATAAAAAAATTTATATTTATTTTATAATTTTGTAAGATCTACTTTATGTTTTTTATTTATCACTGATTTTTTAAAAAAATTTATTTAATAAAATATATTAATTTGATTCAAGAAAAAAGAATGAAGGGTAAGTATGATTTTGTCTTCAATTTAATGTTTAAAATTAAATAAAAATGATAAGAAAATATAGAATTACGCAAAATGTCCCGATCAAGTTTTTTTGGACCATTTTTGACGAATTGGTCAACTTAGCTCATGTGGTTTGATGATGATTAATGTCACATACTTTTTTTGAAATGTGATTAATATAATGGAACAAAATTGATTTTTTTCACAGTTTTTTTATTCAATTAATGTTTAAAAATAAAGTCAAATGAAAAAAAATTATTGAATCACGTCACGTCAAAAAAGCCCAATCAGAATAATTTTTTACTTTTTTTGATAATTTTACTAATTTAATATTGGTGTTTTGATACTGTACAAATGTGTATATGTCCGTTTCTGTATTTTTAATCGTTAATGATAGCATCATTTGTCAATATACATCAGTCCTGCTATAGGACACCATTTTTTGATAAATGTATATAATACGGTTTGCGCATATATGTTTAACATTAAAAAATAATAAAATATTTTTGATTATAAGCGAAGTAATTAAGGCATTGGTTCCAATGATTTGTATAGAAAGGATTATGAACCATGAATTTCAAATACTCATTCGATCATTTCAAATCACGTGTTTGTAGTGTATAGTGTGTTTGTGCGAAATAATTTGTGTTCCAATGATTTGTATGATTGTAACATGTGTTTTGTTAGTGAAATGTACGATTGTCTGTTTTGTGTGCAAACGTGTGGACAGAAATTAATAAGCTTCTTCAATTTGACAACAATTCCAAACTTCCTTGTAAAAAGAAATAAATAATTAACAAGAATTGTCTGTTTTGTGTGCAAATGTGTGGACAGAAATTAAGCTTCTTTAATTTGACAACAAATCCAAATTTCCTTGTAGAAAGAAATAAATAAATAATCAGAATGTGAATTTGAAGGTTTATGGATGTTTGTGAATAAGTATCAGTGAACAAATGTTAAGTTTGATATTAAAAGATCCAAACTAACATCAAACATTTTATATGAATAAAAGCAGTGAAATCATAGAAATAAAAGAACACAACAATTTAATGCAATTTGCATGAAAATCATACTGCTGCAATGCGAACTGAAAATCAGAATTTGCCACGTGAAACAACTGTTCAGAAAAATTCAGAAAACTATATATTTCAATTCGAAACTACTCACATAGTCCTCTGAAAAATGAAAACTGAGAAGAACCTAAAATTTTGTGGAAACTATCTGCCGCGATTCGAAACTCTTTGTATGAGCAGTTTGAAATTTTATAGCTGCTGTAATTTTAAACTACTCTAACACATTCTGTTGTAGTTCGCATGAAAATCATGCTGCTGCAATGCGAACTGAATATCAGAATTTGCTACATGAAACAACTGTTCGGAAAAATTCAGAAAACTATGTTTTTCAATTCGAAACTACTCACATAATCCTCAGAAAAATGAAACTGAGAAGAACCTAAGATTTCGTGGAAACTATCTGCCGCGATTCGAAACTCTTTGTATGAGCAGTTTGAAATTTTATAGCTGCTGTAATTCTAAATTACTCTAACACATTCTGCTGCAGTTCGCAACAATTCGAAAGGAGTTCAGAAATATAACTCATGCCATCAATCTGTTGCAGTTCGAAATTTAATGCGAAAAACGATTCACATAAAAATATTCTAAAACCAGAACCCGAAAATATCATAATACGAAACACGAAACCAATATTCGGAGAAAATCAGAAAATTACATTTCTCAAAAAAATCAGAATTCAGAAAATATCATAATTCGAAAAATTCAACAAATATTACGAAAACTCAGAAAACTATATTTCTCAATTCGAAACTTGACATAAAATCCTTGAAAATTGAAACTGATAAGAACAAAAGATTTATGACAATAAAAATCGAAAAAATATATGACTTACCATCAATATCCATTTGCAAACAACACCAAGCGGATTTCTTATTTTATGAACTGTGTATTTGACGAATGATTATTTGTTTAAAAGCTCATCCAGATAATCGTATGGGGTGGGAACTAAAAACTGATAGCGTGGAGATTGCAAGAGGTAGTGAAAATTGATTGCGTTAATTAAGCTTTATTACCATGCAGAAATATCAATCCGTTTATTTTCATCGGGGTGATTGTTTTTGTCTCTTCGTTTTATTTGGGACAGATTTGTCCATATATTAAAGGAAAAAGATTATATGGGAAGTATTTGTCCTAAATAGGAATAAAAAGATTCGTAGGATTTTATGGGATATTGGTTCTATAAAATATAATTATATGGGAATTTTCCCTAAACAATAAACCTTAGGTTTAAGACTGTCAGAGTCGAATTTGTGCATATTTGTCCCCTTTTTACGACTATCGGATACGTGATAGAGTTAGACTTTATTAATTTATGAAAGTGATGAATTTTGAAGATGAAATTTTGGATGATAGATTTTTATGTATTCTAAATGAGTCACGATTTTCTCAACTTGTGGTAACAAAAAATTGTAAGAGATATCTTGAATGAGATGATTTTGAGGAGGACAGATGATTGAATTTGTTTGGAGAGAAAATTTATTTTGAGAACATGAAAAAAGAGAAATAGAAAGAAATAAAATCCAATCAACATATAAATTGACGGTGGATGTGATTTTGCTAACATGAAAGAGATTAAAAATAATAATAATAATAATATCACTGCATAAAATAAATTAATATCCAAAAATAATGTAATAATAAATTTAACCACAGTCTCGTAGTTAAAAAATAATAATAATTAACTTATTACGTTGAATTGTGATAAGAAAAAAACGTAGGAATAAAGAAAATATTAACCAAAAGTAAAATTAGATTATTTCTTAAAAAGACAGTACCTTTTGTTATTTTCTCTTGAGCATATACTGTCCAATACAGTGAGCCTTCCAAATTCCTCTTTTTCTTTTTTCCTTTTTAAGCCTACTAAAGATAGCCCTCTTAACAACCTTTGAAAGTCCTGGCCCAATAACAACTTGACAGGAGCAGCAGACAGTTGAAAAACGTCTTTTTCCTTCTTTCAAAACGTTGCCTTCGTCAATTGTTGAATCCGACTCCAGCCCCTAAACGATTTACATGGGCAGAATAATAATCCCATTCCAGTCTTACGAAATTCAAATCAAAAGGGAACCATCGAGTCGTAATCCACCCTTCTTGTTACAAAAGACAAGATTCCAATAAAAAACTAGGCCATAGATTGTTCAAATAAATAAAATAATCATTTCATCCAATAAAAATAAATCACATACCCTAACACCGATTGTACTAAAATAAGCAATTAAAAGAAGAAAAAAAATCGATCAAAATACACGGAATATGACGATAACCATGCTCTGATAGTATTGTTGGTTAGGACCAATGAAATTATAGAACACAATCGATTTTGTGTCAAAACTCCAATGATTATTATTAAGTGTATACAATCGATCAACTAATTATGTACGCGAATAAGATGATTGATTACCTTTTGAAACATACTTCGAAAATACTATTCGTATTCAATGTTCTCTTAAAATCTTGATATCTATATATATATATATATAATAACAATGTTTTCTATATGAGGCAATTGTTTTGTCTCCCAAAACTGTTTTCTTTCCCTAAAAAGAAACTTTTTTGGCGCAAAAGCTATTTTGTTGACTTTTCAACTTTTTTTTTTTTTTTAATTTAAATATCCTAGCCATTATTGTTGACTTTTCAACAGAAATTGAATTCCCGTCTGATTACAGTATATAGAGCCATACGAATTTCGAATTTTTTCCCAAAAAATTAGGAAACAGAATATTTTTTTTTTCTATTTGTTATTGTATTTTTCTAATGACTTTAATCTATATCTGGAAGAATATTTGATAGGAAACAAAATTTTTATTTTTCTATTTTTCTAATGACTTTAGTTAATATTTTTCTATTGGTAAATATATATGTTAATATTTCCAGTTTGTTACAAACATTGTTTGATACGTTTAATTGAGATTCAAAGAATTAAAAAAATTAAATAAAATTTTTAATTTCCAGTTTGTTACAAACATTGTTTGATACGTTTAATTGAGATTCAAAGAATTAAAAAAATTAAATAAAGTTTTTAACTAAATGCAATTATGAAAAAAAAAAGGAAATAAATTAAACAAATTATTTACAGCCCCAAACAAATATAAAAAAAAGCAAGAAAACAAATTAAATAAATTAATTACAGGCCCCAAATAAATAAGGATAAAAAAATAAAGTAAGAAAGTAAATTAAAATACAGGCCTTAAAAAACGAATTTGGCATCAACCGAATCACTTACATTCATGGTATCTGTAAAATAGGTAGTTGATTCAAGTTGATCTCTTGCATATTCAAAATCCTATAAAAGGTAAATAAATTAGAATTACATTTAGACAACCCAGATTATTTTTTAAATTCAACCAGCCAATAAGTAATGTTTTAAAAAATAAAATAAAATCAGGCAATATAATAAAATTGATATTGACAGAATCGAATCCCTGTTAATTTGAAGTTGATTAGGTAAGCAAACAAGTGGCAATTTTTATTTCAAGGGCAATCAAGAAAACGGTTTTTTGATTTAAAAAATCACACAAAATTCTACTAAAATCTTTAAAATAAATCGATTGTCTATAATTTAGGAATACGAAAATCTGTTTTTTTTTTTTTTTTTTGCTCGGCCGAAAACTCCTATATAGATTCCGTATATAGAATTCCTAGGGTTTCATGCAAATCGCCCTATAAATATAGGGTTCTACTAATTGCAAAATATTAATTTCTTTCGTATCTTTCGTCCGTCTTTGTTTTCTATCTATTTTCAAAACTTGAGCAGCTAGGTTTTTTGGGACGATACCTCCTCTATTCGGACTGACGAAAGAAATTGACCGTACAAACAAGAAAGCTCTTAAGCTTCGAGTGTGCCGCTTTTTTGCGAGATCCGATTTCGACAACAAAGAACAAAAAACGTCTATGGAAATTGTTTTCCATGACTCCGAGGTAATCATCACGAATTCGATTTTGTTTTAATAAATAGATGTATATAGGTTCAATTAACTACTCAATATTATTATATTGACGTATTGTTTTAAAACAAATTCTCTAAAAATTCAAATATAGGGGGACGCATTACTGCTGTGATCAAGAAGATCAATGTCAAATTATTGAAAATCGAATAGTTGAGGGTCGCGTTTATGCGATTCGAAACTATTACGTGGAAAACAACGCCGACAAATTCCGCACAACCTTGGCCAAATTTAAAATTATTTTCCACGCGAAAATAATATTGGTCGATGTGAAAGAGGATTCCTTTCCCAATTACGTTTTTGGCTTTCGTCCTTTCTCCACACTAATGGACGTCAATAAAGTTGATGAAACAGTTCTCTTTGGTAAGTTTTTTAATTGTTCTAAATAGTAATAAACACATTCAAAACGAAATGGTTTTATCTAATTTTGTTGAATTTGATGTTGTAGATGTTATAGGCAAGGTGGCCGAGATCCGTAACCCTCAAGAGAAGGAGTCGGCGGGAGGACGTCGAGCGAGGTTGATTGAGATAATTCTCGAAGACTTGAGGTAATTTTCAGTTACAATATTTCCTAATTAATTATTTACTACGTTAATTATCTAGAATGTTTTGTATTTATCTAGGAGTATAATTGCTCTTTGCTATTTTTTTGTATTATAGTGGTCTTCGTTTGAGTTGTACTCTTTGGGGTGATTTTGTTGATCAAATTCTAGCTTTCGAGAGTGGGCTCTCCACGGAAACTCCGGTTATGATCTTGCAATTGTGTCGTGCAAAGATTTATAGAGGTAATAACATTTATTATTCTAATCGCTGTTTTTTTTTATTCGAATTTTTACTATAATATTTGTTTTAATTTATGCATACTATTCTATTTTTAAATGTTTATTTAAAAATCATGATTCTAAAATCTGTTATTCTAATTCTAATTGCCAGTTTTGTTTATTCGATTTGTAATTTAAATATTTTTCGAAATTTGGTTTTAATCATTTTTGACGTGTTTTAATTTTATTGAAAATTTATTCGTGTTTCCAATTTTTTTATGAAGGAGTCGGACTTTCTGACTTTGATACAAAGGAAGAGATCGGCAATGGGCTGGTAAGGAAGTCGAACACTTATATTTTGGTTCAAATACGAATTAAAGTTTTTGAAATTAGATGCGTTTATTGATTTTAAATTGAAACAATTAAACAGGACGCCTGTTTCGAGGACGAGATTACTAATCCCATCAAAAAATTTGATGTCGTGGAACTAGATGAAGATAGTTCGACCGTAAGGAAGCTGATGTTCGATGGTGATGGGGTTGATTCCACCTCTTCGAAAACATCAAGGGTTCTATCCAAGAATGGGAAATCAGTGCGTAAGGAAGTCCTTTCCTTCGAAGAATGTTGTGACGCAGAGGTTGATGAGGAGGATGAACCAAGAATTGGTGGAGTTGTTCATGATGATGAGGATTAAAACATTTATTATCTATTTATTATACTATTTTTTTAAGTTTGGTTTACTATGAAGTTGGATTAGTTTTGGAAGTTGATTTTGATATTTGGTTTATTTTGAGGATGGATGAGAAGACAATATATGATTTGACGTTATTTATTATTTACGTGACTTAAAGATCTGATATTTTTTGGGTTTTTAATTACTTAGTAAAGTCATTTTATTGTTATTAACTTTTGTGTTTAGATAAAATTACAAATAGTATATAACTTCACGTGAATGTGTATGTTGTTTCGTCTTTTATAAGGGTAGTTTAAAAGATGGATGCCTAATGAGTAAGAGCTTTTTTGGGTATTTTAAAAGATGGTTGCCTAGCGTGTAAGGGTTTACAGTGTTCGATGTTGGGGTAGTGTGTTTATCATATATGACATGAATTATCTATCTAGAGAATAAATCAAATAGAACAATCTTATAAATAAAAAACATAACTAATATACACACACCACATTCGCATAAATTAAAGAGAGTGTCAATGAGTTATATAAAAAATCAAATAGAACAATCTTATAAATAAAAAACGTAACTAATATACACAAACACATTCGCATAAATTAAAGAGAGTGCCAATGAGTTATATAAAAAAAAACTAGAGAAAGTGACATAACACTGTTTATTGGAAGATATATATTTAACGCATATATATTAAATATATTAAAATTTTGAAAGGTTGTATATCATATGATTTCCTTGATATCCAAATTTTATAAGCTTTTTAAACTTACTAAATTACTCAATTATTATGCATCCTAATAATTGTAAAA
>BMAC01004054.1:0-18877 GCA_014905375.1 Phtheirospermum japonicum
TCTTCTTCGCGGCCATGCATGCTTGCATCATCCCTACTGAAAGGAGGAAAACGAGAGGAGAATAGGGTATGAGATAATAAAAAATAGTAATAAAAAAAAGGGGGATGTGTGGTCAAGCCTGGAAATATACCAATATGGAAAGGCAGAGGCCCGTTCTCTTGTTGGGTATTAAAAAAATTTAAAAGGTCGGATTTAAGGACCTCGGTTAAGTCAAGAATGTTTTGATTAAGGTATCAATTTTCCTGACTATGTGTGGGGGCCTGTCTCCACGAGAAAGAGGTGCTTGTGGGGGCAGGAGACTGATAGAAGCGGTGGAGAAGCCCCAATTTCCTGAGCACTGGACGAAGAAGAACTTCTTCTTCCAGGCCTTGTGAGAAGTAGGAAGACCAGTAAGGTCAGATCTGGCAGATAGATAGAAAAATCCAGAAGAGCTCTTGGCTTGGAACAAGGAATAGAAGAGCTGAGCCGTGGGGGTGATCCCGGAATATTGGGCCGCTAAGTGAAAGTCGGCCATGACCTGGAAGGCATTGGGCAAAAACTGATGTACCGGAATTTGGTACATCTGGGAAACGGCTAGGATAAAGGGGTGAACCGGTAAACTGAGGCTGGCGTGGAATTGATCCACATAGAAAGTCAGGTGGTGGAGAGGAGGCGATGAGGCCCTCTCGTCAGGCGCCGGACTGCCAAAAACAAACTCGTCGGAGATATGGAAGGTGGCGCGTATATCTCTGAGAGTCTGGTTACTCACTATGGATATTATGTTATCATGAGGAAGATAAGGGAGGGCCAGCGGAGCCTCTACCAGAGCTCTGAAAGTGACAAGTCCACGGAGGAGGTGAAATTTTTTGGATGCTCCGACGAGACCTCCATGGCGGAATTAGAACGGGGAGAAGAAGATGACATAATATAAAAAAGGGTGTAAGGAAGCAGGGGAAGTACCTGTTCTATGAAGATGATCGGGGAAACTGAGCGAGAAAGAAATCAAGTGGGAAAGATTTCGCTGGAGGTGCTAGAGAGAAAAAAAAGAAGAGAGAGAAATTTGAAAGTTGCTATGAAGGCAAATCGTAAAAAGTGAGGCCGGCGGGAATAAAAGGCAAAACAGATAAAATTCAAAAAACAAAAATCGAGGAAAGCGGGATTTGATGGGATCCCCACATTTAATACGGGAAGATGAACAGTACCCCTAGGTGATGAGCCGAAACGCCAAGCGTCCTAGGGTAGGTCATGCGCCGCTGACTTGTCAGTACCTGGGAAGACGTGTGAGAATGGTAACCGTCTAGGAATACGGGCCGACACCACTAATGTCAATGATTAGGCCTGGTTATCAGGCGGATTTCTCGGGATTCGCACCGGTACGAGAAGCACTAAAGGGGTGGGGTCATTCTGTACCAGGTAGCCCTGAAATTTTACAGTTCTACCCCCATTATTTTGGGGGGAGGAGTTGATGGGACATAAGTCAGTCAGACCTGGTGTGGGGGTAAACCTGATCTCACATCACCTTGAGGAAAATATGGGGAGCGTAGCCAGGTCAGGATGACCGGTGGTTTTTGGTCAGTTCTTCCTCTAAGAAAGATCCAATCTCATCCCTAAGGGAGATTAAACTGGTCTTGATTCAAGAAGGAACCCTTATGAGAACCGCTAGAAGATTGGCCTAAGACAGGCCAGGCCTTGTAAGCCCACCTCGGGGAGACAGATAAGACATATTTAGAAAACAGGGCTGAATCTGAGCTGCGATTTTGAAATGTAAGATCGAGAGGAAAGAGCAGCCCCAAGGAAGATTTGGCTTCCTGGGCTTTCAAAAAGAGACAAGTGGGACCACTTGTCAGAATTTGTTGCACAGCGGCCCCTGATTCGCGGCATGTGCTCTTGAGATCCCGGATGGGGTCCCCACTGAGAGAAACTATAAATACTTCAGCCCCAAGGCTGAGTAAGGTATGTCATTCTTGTGTGCATTCCTTTTTTGCTTCCTGGAAAACACCTCATACGCTTTCTGACTTAAGCATTAGAGAGGTTTCCACCGGAAAATCACCGGTGGTCCTTTCTAACGTGTGTTTGTGTGTAGGTCAGAAAGGAATACCAGTTGCAGGTGGTGTCATATTTTGGGGTGAAATAATATATATATATATATATATATATATATATATATATATATATATATATATATATATATATATATATATATATATATATATATATATATATATATATATATATATATATATATATATATATGAAAATTTATATTTTTCTACTTTTTTAACCAATAGACTTATTTAAAAAGATTCTTAATTCTTAAAGATGGTGATGTGTGAATTTTTTACTGGATCACAATACATGGATATGGTAAAGTGAATGTATTGTAGTTTTTTTTATATATATATATATATATATATATATATATATATATATATGTATGTATGTGTGTGTGTGTGTGTGCGCGCGCGCGCGTGCGCGTGCGCATTTTTATACAGCCAACACGATTCATTAGCAATTTGTTTAAACTTCTTTTGGTCACCTCTTTCGTCTCACTCTCTTCCCTTTGACCTCACCCACACGTGCAGACACATCCGCTGATGATGACCTTGGCGCATTGCATTGAGGAGATAGTTGTGGGTTTCAAGCAGCGACGAACCTGGGTTTTTGCCGAAAATACATTGCGTTTATCTTGATACTATTCCGCGGCCACGACCTTTTGAACCCGGAGGCTCGAATCGGTTTAAATCAGGTCTGTGAGTTAAATCCCCATCGATTTGGATGTTTTGGTTGTGACGTGGTTGACTCGACTGAGTTCAGTGTCACGGTGGTGGAGATGGCTTCTAGCCGCCGCTGCTCTTCTCTTTCTCCTATTTTTCATTTTATTTCTTTGTTTCTGGTGGCTGCGGTGAATTGACTTGTTTCTGGGCTTTGATTGCTTTAATTATTATTAATTTTGCAGATTGATTCAAGATGGCTAACTAATAGAGAGCGACCTGATAAATTGGGTTGCATGGTATCAACGACCTGAAGATGTGTTCAACGCTAGGTCGCAAGGTTGTCAACCATCCAGGTCACACGAGAGGTCGCCAAGAGGTTGCACATGAAGCTAGCAATGGGTCTCAAAAGAGGTCGGCCTACACTACGTCAGCAAATGATGTCAGCCCTAATCCAATACGTCCAGCTTAATACAGCTGTCAGATTGTACTGTAGCAATAGTGACCACACATTCTAGTTAGACATTGCAGAGTGTACTGTACCATTTCTAGCCACATATTCTAGGACTGCATTTGTCATACATGCTACTATAAATAGTTGTAACATTGTCTGCTGTAATTATCAAAAAATGATTAATTGAATACTCAGAAATGTTAACGTTAAGTCTTTCATCGAATATGCGTTTCTTACTTTCTTTCATGGTATCAGAGCAGGTTCTTACCTGACTCTGGATATCTCTTCCCTTATTATTCTTATCTCCTCTTCTTATCTCTCATGGAAGGTGACACCACTCCATCACATGAGGCTCATGCGAGCTCTCACTCCGTTATTCAGAATAACACTATATCTTTACAAAATTCAAACTCAGTTATTCATCTGCAAAATCAGCATATCTCGATCAAGTTAAATGATTCAAACTAACTGATTTGGAAAATGCAAGTCTACACAGTCGTCAGAGGATATGGTCTGGAAGGCTACCTCACTGGAGAAATCAGACCTTCATCCTCGGTCGTTGAAGGATCCATAAACCCTTAGTTTCTAATCTGGGTTAGGTAAAATCTACTCACCATGATGGTTGGCCTCGCATCTTCAAAAGAAATATGGCAAACTCTAGAGGCTAACTTCTCCAGTCAAACTACAGCCATAAAAATGCAGTACAAGATGCAACTTTCCTCTATCAAGAAAGGAACCATGAGCATTAAGGACTATGTCAACAAAATAAAGATCTTCTGTGACATGCTATCTTCTATTGGACTACCCATTTCTGAAGAAGATCAGGCAATGCGTGTTTTTACTGGGCTTGGAGGAGACTTTGACCTGGTGGTGGTAACAACTACAACTAGGAGTGGCTCTCTCACTCTCAGAAATATTCTGCCTATGTTAATAAGCTATGAGACCAGAATGGAAGCTGGAAACTCATCAAATCTCATCAATACAGAAGGAACAAGCCCTACTTTTAACTTCACTACTCAGTTCTCTGGTCAAAGAAGAGAAACCTAGACTGCTGCAGGAGCCAACAGAGGAAGAGGTCGCCACCTTGGAAGAGGTGGTAGAGGAAGGAATAACAGCAACTGAGGAAGAGGTGGAAGAGGTTTCAGACCAGGAAATAGGTCGCCTTGTCAAATTTGTGGTTACTCTAACCACTCTGCTGACAAGTGCTATTACATATTTGATGCTGCCTACATTGCACCGTCCAATAATGCTCAGAATAGCTCAAACACTTCTACGACCTCCTACTCAGCCTATCCAGTCACTCAATCCATTGATCCCTCTACCCTGTCACTAATTACTGATTCAAGTAGTGATGCAAGCTTGTATGCAGATTTAGGAGCCTCTCATCACATCACCAATGACCTCACCAATCTCAACATCGCCTCAGAATTCCAAGGGAACAAAAAGGTTCAAGTTGGAAATGGATCAGGTTTGTGTATTTCTCATATTGATAATTCTCAGTTCAAATCCAGCAACAAATCCTTTTTACTAAAAAGACTTCTTCATGTTCTGCACATAACTAAAAACCTCATTAGTGTTTCTCAATTTGCTCAAGATAACTCTGTTTAGTTTGAATTTTGTCCCAATTCTTGCTGTGTTAAGGATTAGGTTACCCATTAAACCCTTCTTAGAGGCTCACTTAGGAATAGCCTCTACAAATTTGACATACAGCTCGCCAACAATCCTGCTATTAATTCCTACCATGCGCCTATTTCTCTCAGAAGTCAAGACCCTAGTACCTTCATCACCGAGCTTGGCAATAATAATAAGGATGTAGATTTGTAGTTATGGCATCTTAGACTAGGTCATCCTGCCAATAATGTACTATGTAGAGTTCTTAAAGACTATAATCTCTCCTTTTTAAATAATAAAATCACCTTTTCTACTTGTTGTTCTTGTCTTTAGGGTAAAAGCCATAAGCTACCATTTTCTCTCTCAGAAACCGAATATACAAGAACCTTTGAGCTCATAAAAATAGATGTTTGGGGCCCTGCTCCTATAAATCCTCTAATGGATTCTCTTACTATGTTTCCTTTATTGATCAATATACTAGATATACTTGGATCTATTTGCTAAAACACAAATCTGATGTGGTCAATGTCTTCACTCACTTACGAAACCTCATCCTTACTCAGTTATAATCTAAAATAAAGTTGGTACGAAGTGATGGAGGGGGAGAATTCATAGCACTCACAAAACTGTTTCACTCCTCTAGAATACATCACAAAATATCTTGCCCCTACACTCCTAAACAAAATGGTCTTGACGAGAGAAAACATAAACACATTYTTGAAAAGGGTCTTTCTCTCCTCTCTCACTCTCTTCTATGTATCAAATGTGGGGATGATGCCTTTACCACTGCAGTCTACCTCATCAACAGACTGCCCTCTAAAACCACTCAGTATAAAAGTCCTCATCAACTCTTACTAAATCAAAATCCAAACTACACCCATCTTAAACCCTTTGGGTGTCTCTGTTACCCTCACCTTAGGCCTTTCAATAAACACAAACTCCAGTTCAGGTCACAACCCAGTACTTTCCTTGGTTACAGTGAACACTATAAGGGATTCAAAATCTTACTGCCAGATAGCAAGGTCATAATCACCAGACATGTGATCTTTGATGAGCTCAAATTTCTCTTCTCCAAAAACTCTCCGGTTCTCATAAGCCAATCTCAATAACCTCCAGTCAGTCCAGCCCCTCTATTATTCCTCTTACTGTTGAATTACCAATTCTGAGTTCTCCACATACTTCTCCTTTTCCTTTTGGACCAGGTACTAACCCTTTTACAGTTAAACACCACATGATAACAAGAGCTAAAGAAGGAATTTAACCAATGTGCTCAGCACGCAGCTCCTTGATTTCAGGGACCCCTCCCCTATGTTGAAGCTTTAACACATCCCAGGTGGAAAGCTGCTTGTGTGAAGAGTATGCGGCTCTCATCCAGAATCAGACATGGTCTCTCTCTGAGCTACCTCTAGGAAAGTCTTTGTTTGGGTGAAAGTGGGTGTTCAAACTCAAAACTCATGCTGATAGAACTATAGCTTGATATAAGGGCAGATTAGTCGCCAAAGAATACAATCAAGTGCCAAGTTTTGATTTTTCTGAAACTTTCATCCCTGTTGTGAAAGCTACCACTATTAGAGTTGTACTCTCTATAGCTGTCAACTGTAGTTGGTCGGTCAAGTAATTGGATGTTAATAATGCATTTCTGAATGGCCAGATGAAGCGAGAAATCTTCATGGCTCAGACACCTAGTTTTGAGAAGGAAAGTACTAATCTTCAGGTGTGCAGACTGTCTAAAGCAATCTATGGCCTTAAATAGGCTCCCCGAGCCTAGTTTGGAAAACCGCGAGTTGTTCTTATTCGATTTAGTTTCTCTAATTCCAAGGCTGATAGTTATCTTTTCTACTCCAACACTTCCTCCAGTTGCATCTGGGTGTTGGTGTATGTTGATGACATCCTCGTCACGGGCAGCAACAACGCCGACATTTCAAAGCTCATCACTCACCTTTATCCAACCTTCTCATTAAAGAATCTAGGTGAATTGAATCACTTCCTTGGTATTGAGGTCTCACACACAGCTCAGGGTCTACATCTGAATCAGGGCAAGTACATTCTGAATCTCTTGGAAAGAGCTGGTATAGCTGGAGCCAAAGACACTTCCACACCTATGATTGTCTCTCCTGTCCTATCTAAGTCCCAAGGGGAACCAACTGTTGATGCATCCTCTTACAGGAGTATTGTTGGAGCTCTTCAGTAAATTACCTTCACTAGGCCTGATATTTCTTACAGTGTCAACAAGGCGTGTCAATATATGGACTGTCCTCTCAGTACACACTAGGGTGCTATCAAGAGAATCTTGCGTCACCTTGCCGGCATTATTCTCTATGGAATCACCTACAGTAAATATCATACTTTACTCTCATAGGTTCTTCAGATTCAGACTGGCCGGCGATCTAGATGATAGGAAATTTGTTACTGGGTTTTGTATCTTTTTGGGACAAAATATTATCTCCTGGTGCTCTAAAAAGCAAACCTCTGTTTCCAGGACCATTACTGAGGCTGAGTATCGCAACCTAGCTTATGCCATTGCAGAAATAATATGGATCTGATGCTTGCTACATGAACTTTGTCACCCTTCTTGCTGCTCCTAGAATTTGGGTTGATAATTAAAGTGCTATTGCACTCACCTCCTATCATGTTCTTCATGCCCGTACCAAGCACTTTGAATTGGATCTTCATTTTTTTAGAGACCTCATTGCAAAGCGCTTGCTGCAGGTTCAGTTTGTTGCTTTTGTTTATCAGACCGTCGATGTCTTCACCAAGCCGCTATCTCATCAATTCTTCATTCGGCTCCAGAATAAACTGTTTGTTCTTCCTCTCGCCGCACTCGAATTGAGGAGGGATAATAGAGAGTTACCTGATAAATTCAGGTCACATGGTATCAACAGCTTAAAGATGTGTGCAATGCCAGGTCGCAAGATCTTCGACCATCCAAGTCGCACGAGAGGTCGCCAAGAGGTCGCACATGAAGCTAGCAATGAGTCTCATAAGAGGTCGACCTACACTACGTCAGCAGATAATGTCAGCATTAATCCAGTACGTCCACCTAAATACAGCTATCAGATTGTACTGTAGCAATAGTGACCGCACATTCTAGCTAGACGTTGCAGAGTCTACTGTAGCATTTCTAACCACATATTCTAGAGCTGTATTTGTCATACATGCTATTATAAATAGATGTAACATTCTCTGCTGTAATTATCAGAAAATGATTGATTGAATATTTAGAAAAAGTTAACACTAGGTCTTTCATCAAATATGCGTTCTTTACTTTTTTTCACTAACTTCTTGTTGTTGATTTTGTAAGGTTACCATCTCGTTGATGATTACAAGTACCAAAAGTCAAACCTTTTTGGTGCTACGGAGTTTAATTTTTTATTTTTGTTAAGGAGATAACTGATGAGAGTGACAAGAGTGATTGGTGACATTGTTTTTTTAAATTGTTTTCGCATTTTTCTACTAATTTTTGTGTTTACCTTCTGTATTTTCTGAACATAATATTGGTCTTAATAAATTTGAGAAAAACATAATTTAGAATCATAATTGAAGTCATAGTATGATACTTAATAGAATTAATATATAATTTAAAAGGGTCCGTATGAAATGAAAGTGTTAATATAAATTAATTAAGGTTAGTATGAGATTTAATAGGTGTAGTATAAAGTTTCATGATATGATTTATTTTACGATATAGTACGAAACTTTAACATATAGTATGAACAAAGTAGAATTACACATATTATTGTAAATTACACGATTTAATATGAAATTACTCAATTCAGTTAAAAACTTCTCAATGTAGTATGAAATTAATTTTATGTAGTATGAAATTTAATCGGCAAATAAATGTCACTATCAAAGATTGGTGGGTAGTAAGAAATTGACATGTAGAAATATGATTTTTGGCTAAATTAAATTTGAAAAAGACATGAAAAGAAATTTGAAAACAAAGAAAATGATTATAAAATTAGTTTAGTAATCTTATATAATATTCTGGATTAAATAAAAAGTTGGGATATCAATTAACTATGGGTTGGTCTTGGGTGAGACCGGCCTCATAGTATGAAAGCACTTTTTACCAGATTCATTAATTGGTCCACCCAACCCATCAGACCCGCCCTAACCCATCCATTTAATAAATAAAAAAAGAAAAAAAATATTAATTTTCAATTACAAACAAGCACACGCATAACAAGTGTGCTCCCCCCACCTCCGGACTCAGGTCGCCACTTCCGATCGCCTGCCACCACCCGCCGCCGCCGGCCGCCACCTCCGACCGCCGCCGGCCACCACCTCCATTATTTACCGACAATATTTCTTTACAAATCTTATATCGTTGTAATCGTCTCGTCTCCATCGTTCTAAATTCGCAACTTGATTTATAATTTAATCGTCCAATCACCGTAGATCTGAGGTCAAAGTCACAAATTCATCAATTTAACCTCCAATTTACAGCGATTCACAAGACGAAATTTCGATTGAACAAAACGTATCACATAATCGAGTAATTGTATTGATCCACTCTACAAAACTGCAAATTCAATAAAAAAAAATGTCACCGGAGAAAAAATAGAATCTGCCCAGTTTTAAGTATTACAAAAGTAGTTAAAAGTATCACAAATTCAAGTAAATGTATCACAAAATCGACACATGTATATTTTATATTTTTACATCTTTTTTTTTTTTTTTACAAAAATCAAAGTATCATATAAATGTTGTTTACAAAAAATAATTAAAATATTACATATTCTATAATTTCATTTCTTTTACTTACATATGTGCCTATTACATTTAAATAATTAAAATTATTAAAAAAAATTGATCGCGTATCACAAAATATATTAAAAGTATCGCATATTTTCTAATACTTGTACATTGTACTACATTTTGTAATAAGTGTATTTTGTGATACTTTTAATATATTTTCTGATACTTTTAATATATTTTGTGATACTTGACCAGATATTGTAAAAAATCATATTACTTTTGTGATACACAAAATAAGTGTGTTATGTGATACTTTTAATATATTTTGTGATACTTGATCAAATATTGTAAAAATTCATACTATTTCTGTGATATTTTTAATATATTTTCTGATACTTTTAATATATTTTGTGATACTTGATCAGATATTGTAAAAATTCATACTACTTTTGTGATAAAAAAATAAGTGTGTTTTGTGATACTCTTAATATCTTTTCTGATACTTTTAATTATATTTGTAATACTCTTAATTATTTATTTTAAAAAAAATATACATAATTATAGAAATCAAATATTAAGAATTATATGATATTTCAACTATTTCTTGTGATACTTGAACAACTTTTTGTGATACTCCAACACCTCACCATCCAAAATCTGCATATAACATATGCATATTGATAAAATTATTTTCAAAAGCCACATTAATAAATTTAATAAACATCTCAACACCTGCACACACCACATCTCCGGCGACACACATGCACCCAAAATCACAATTGTTGAGAGAGGGAGAGAAATCGAGACGAAAGAAAAGAAGAAAAGAGAAAAAGAAAGCCTACTTTCGTCGTTGCTCACCGATTTGAAAATATAAATTGAGAAAATCGTAGATTGCAACGCGAGAAGTTGAACGGTGATTTTCGATCCGAAATTGGCCCGATAAATCGTCGTAGATCTGAGGCCAAAGTTAAAAATTCATAAGTTTTGACTTCAAATCTACAAAGATCGAAACATCAAATCGTAAATCTGATTTTAGATTTAGAATGAGAGAGTCCAGACGATTCAAATGGTATAATTTTAATTTTTTTGGTCGACAGAGGACAGGGACCGCCCGGACGACGGTGGCCAGCGGTGATGGTGCGAGAGAGAAACGGTGAAGATGGGAGGGGGGCGGCTGGGAAAATGACAGCAGGTTTTTATTTTTTTATTTTTTATATCTAGGGTTAGGGGACGGGTGGGTGGACGGACGGGTTAGGCAACGGGCCTGTTGGACAAATGAGCATGGTAAAAAATGATCTCATACTATAAGACCGGTCTCAACCTAGTATTTGACATTAACTATTTGGAAAGAAATATTTTACTAATAGGTTATAGGAACAAGGGCGAAGTTAGACGGTGCTCCCCTGGCCCATGGTATAGCCCAAATTTCTTTTGTACTTTTTCCAATCCAATAAAAAAAAATATATTTTAGAGATAGTAAAAAAATTAAAATTTCTTTTGCACATTTTTCAATCCAATAAAAAAAATTATTTTAGAGATAATAAAAAAATTATTTTTGAATTAGGATTATGTAAATTTGACTTGAGTATAAGTTGGGTCGGATATGAGAATTGCCCGAACAAAAACCAACAACTCAACTATTATGTAAAAAAGTGTTTTTGGGAAGTGGGTCTGCCTATAATGTCGACTATGATTCGTGACATAATTTACCGAGCTCCAATCACTCGAATTTCATTACAAGAGTCAGAATAATAAAGAAAAATAAGCATGCTGTGCGTGATCAATTTAATATTATTTTGCTTTTCAAAACAAAATTATTATTGAGTCGATAAGATGTCTAACAAAAATATTGTACTGATAGTTACGATCATTAAAATATGACTTTTAACAAATATTCCCACCGTTTGTCAAAAAGAAAAAATGCAATATACACTACTCTCTACCTTCATCAAAATATGACCTTTAACAAATACTCCCACCGTTTTTCAAAAAGAAATTCATCATTTTTGAACATTATTATTAATTGATTATCTTACAATTTGTGTCTTTAGAGTATTTTAAAGCCTAAACTACAAAATGAGTACACTAGCTATAACTATAGTCATTTGACAAAGTGAATCAAAGAGCTCTAAAGTCCATTTTGATGGTCTATTTTAGATATATTTAAAATAAATAAATAAATGAGTGAGTCCATCTTTTTTACAATTTAGTTTTTTATAATTTCTTTTCTTTTTTAGCCCCACTTTCCCAAAATCTTGGCAAAACTATTCCGTTTTAATAGTATACGTACAAATTTTTCCACCGCAGATTATATAATACACTTGGTGCACCATGCGATGTACACTCGGGTGCTCAAAATGAAGTCGTATTGCCTATTAAATAGGTTTTTTTTTTTTTTTTTTGCTTTTTCTTTCTTTGATTTTTGTTTATATTTTGCACTTCGATTTTGTTGAATAATCTCAGGACTTTAGTTTTTTCTCTCAAAACAATTCGTTTAATCAATTTTTTTTTAGATGGATGTGATGCATCTCCTTTCATTGAATTACTGTCGAGATCTAACGATTCCACTGACATGTATTTAAGTTTTTCTTCAAGTATTATTTAGTTTTTTATTGATAATTTCGATCTAATATATTTTTCCTGAATACGATCTTGTGTGGTTGTTCATATTTCGAAGTCGATTCATAATTTTCTGTAATTACTTGATTTTCGTGAATATATTTTATTTTATAAGAAGATTTTTGTGAGTATAATTTTTTCGCGTTAGATTTTTGTGCAGATATTACTATGTAATTCGTGTTATTGTTCGTATTTTTCTTATACTATATACATCATATAGTGTTTAAGGTATATCGTTGTAATATTAGATATACATCATTTTTGTTATGATTATTGATTATATTAATTATGCAGTAGCATTTGTTAGGTACATAATGTGATTTGTTAAGGTTCATCATTCTGTTGCTATAGATACATCACATTTATTGTGACTCTTGTTGGTTTAGTAATAGCAGTAGTTGGTAGGTAAATCATGCGATGTTTAATGCACTTCATTCGGATCCTAGAGATACGTTAATTTTAAGCACTTCTTAATTATATTTGTTCAATAGTTTCAATTTGATAGATACACCATATTCCTTCTTATGATACATCAATGCGATGGGATAGATACATCTTTAGAAAATGCGTTTAGAAAGAGATTTATATGGTGCTCCAATAGACAATGATGACGAAGTCCATATTCATGTTGCAACGATTGAAACATTATCACATCATTTGCTCTTGGATTTAAATACTGAGCCATGCCTAGAAGAAGCTACTGGTATGTATTCTTTTATTATTTAATCTATTATATTTAATATTGTATGTTGACTATGTTTATTTATAAATCATGTTGAAACATGGGAAGTTAAAATTGGTGGCAATGTAGATTTATCACCTGCACCACTGGAAACAAGAGAATTAGATTCTCCAACTAATGAAGAACGTAGGGCTATATTCGAGATGTTGCTGGAAAAAAGTGTTGATGGGATATTGAAACACGGGGTGCTACCAAAAGTAGCTACGACATTTTCTGTGAGCATACGCACCGTCTAGTGCATTTGGAAACGATCCAAGGACAATAGCGTGCATGATGTATCTCATAAAATGACAAATCTTGGTTGAAAAAGAACCTGTATCGACATGGATCAATTCCGTGAGATCTCCCTACCTAAACGGACAAACCTAAGGTCATTAGCTTGTGCCACTAACGTGAGTAAAAGCACATTATCTAGAGAGGTGAAGGCAAGAGTTATACGACAACATTCCAATGATATAAAGCCTTTCCTAAAAGAAGAAAATAAAATGCCGAGACTGAGTTTTTGCGTATCGATTCTTGAAGAAATCAGTATACCACATGATCTAATATTCAAGGGGACGTACAACATTATTCAAATTGATGAGAAATGGTTCAAAATGACAAGAATGTCGGAGAAATATTATTTGCTACCTGAAGAAGAGGATCCCGTGAGATCAAGAATTTCATTGTTAAAGTCATGTTCTTGGATGTTGTGGCTCGTCCGAGGTTTGACAAGCATAGAAATGAACTATTTTCTGGAAAAATCGGTTTATTTCCTTTTGTAACCTATGAGCCAGCTAAAAGGAACAGTGCCAATAGAGTTGCGGGTACAACGGAGACCAAACCAAGAACTTTGGTGAACAAAGATGTCCTAAGGTCATACTTAATTGAAAAGGTCGTGCCCGCGATCAAGGAGAGTTTGCCACGAGAGGTTTCAAGACATCCTATATTTATTCAATAAGATAATGCAAGAACACATATTAATCATAATGATGAATGTTTTTTTCGAGTTGCTACTCAAGATGGGGTTGCCATTCGCTTAACGAGACAACTTCCTAATTCGCCTCCTTTGAATGTGTTGGATCTTGGATTTTTTAGTCACTACAAAAAATAGTATTTTACCGAGGGGAACACCTAGGGAAATAATGCCCTCAGAATTTTCGAGGGCATTACCGAAGGCGATATTTACCGAGGGTTTTTACCTTTGAACTACTCCCTTCAGTAAATCCTTCGAAAACACGACGCCAATGTTTGCCGCCATATTCACCAAAGGTAATATCGAAGGCTTTCCGAGGGTATCATTACTTAAAGAATTTAACCCTCGAAAATACCGAAGGGACCAATATCCCCTCGAAAATTACCGAAGGGAACAAATTCCCCTCGGCAATTACCAAAGGAAAACTATTTCCTTTGGGAATTCTCGAGGGGAACCTTTCCCCTCGTTTTTTTTTTTTGGAAATTTAAAAAAAATTAAAAAATATAAAACAAATATATATAATATCGTAAAAGTAAACCATATCCTATCATTTTAGGCACGTGCCCTTGATTAATTGTGTTTACGTACAAGTTATCAAATTTTACATATTTACTTTTATAAATAAATGAATTAATTGTGTGGTAACCTTCTTTTTATGATTATTTTTTTGGATTCTTCCTTTTGCAGATGGAGAGAGACGGCGATTAAAAAATGGAGAGAAAGGTCGAAAGAACGAGACACGGAAAATACTATGCTTAATAAATAAATAACCCTAGTGCTATTTTCAACAGGTAATAAAATATGTTCCTTCTACCAGATCAGGTGGATCTGCAGCCCTGTTTCATTCCTCTCTCCCAAAAATCCTTTTCCATCTTCATCGAATCCAAAAGATTGTTTTTCATCTTCTTTTTCTTTTTTTTTCCTCCATGTCCCTACTTTTGTTACTCTACTAATGTAGAGTTAGTTTTTAGGCATTAACTCGAGAAATGTCACATCACAATAGTATTTTTATATTATTCGAGAATGTACAAAAAAAAGAAAGAAAAAAGAAAAAGAGGTAGTGTTTTAGTTGATGAATTCAAAATCGACGGTGATGAGAGGCTAGGGTGGGCTGACAAAAGTTGATAATGATGTTTCAATGAAATTATATTTTTTCAAGTAGTGTATAGTAATCTGAAATCATAACATGTGTGTTTCGTTGTCATAGAACCACGAGAATCGGGTATTGATCGTTTTTCATTTTTTTATTTTTTTAATTTAAAAAAATCGAGGGGAACTAATTCCCCTCGGAAAATAACCAAAGGAAAATAGATTCCCACTAATTGAATTATAATTACATGATTAACCCCTACTTTAATCATAATAAGGTAATAATATCTAATAGAATCATAATTATAAACCCTAGTTTAATCCTAGTTAGGTAATTACCCCTAATTGAATCATAATTATATACTTAATCATAATTATGTAATTGACTCATACTTTAATCCTAATTAGGTAATTAATTCCTAATTAACTTGAATTTTAAACCCTAATCCCTAAAAAAACACTAAACCCTAACCTTGAACACTAATTATCTACTTATTAAATAATAATTTAACAACAAATAAACAAAAATTATACAAAAATATAAAAGTAAATGTGAAAGACTAATAAAAATGAAACTGGACTTAACTCGTTGAATCTGGCGGTGCTCGGTGGCAGGCGGTGGTGGAGGTTGGGCTGAGGTTGGAGACTGGAGGTGGTGGGTGGTGGAGGATGGAGCAGGCAGTGGTGGTGGTGGTGGTTGTAGCGGCTGGTGGTAGTGCGGGTAGCGGTGCTCGGTGGTGGCGAAGTAGTGGGTGGGATTCTTGGCGGTGATGGCGGGCGACGACATCACCTTCTTTCTATTTCTCCCTTTCAGTTTTTTTTTTCTGCGTAGAACAAGAGTGATGCAGAGGGGGTGACTATTTAGGGCTTGGGACCAAGGGCCTTTTGCCTCTCGGAAATCCTTCAGAGATTCTGAGGGGAAATACTTTCCCCTCGGTGATTTTCCGAGGGGAATAAAATCCCCTCAGTTTTTTTCGATTTTTTTTAATTTAAAAAACCGAGGGGATGTAAAGTCCCCTCTATTTTTTTTAAATTAATAAAAATCAAAACAAATCAAAAAAATAGAAAAATGCATATTTACCGATCAATACCCGATTCTCGTGGTTCTGTGACAATGAAACGCACCTCGTGGCACCTTCACAAAATCAGGATGGTTCTTCGCTTTGCGTTTCCAACCTAACAAGTTGATTGATCGATCGTATCTTGGTTGTAGGTCGAATTACACGACACATGTAAATACGCACATGCTCGGTGATATTATTCCAGCGAGACCGAGTCAAAAACCACCCCACGTGCCTAAAGTGATAGGATATGGTTTATTTTTATGCTTTTTCTATCTTTTCTAGATTCTTTTTCGAATTTTTTTAATTTAAAAAAAACGAGGGGATGTAATTCCCTTTGACATTTCCGAGGGGAATCTATTTTCCTTTGGTAATTTTCCGAGGGGAATTAGTTACCCTCGGTTTTTTTAAATTAAAGAAATATAAAAAAAATAGGAAATCGTATTACCGATCAATACCCGATTCTCGTCGTTCTATGACAACGAAACGCACCTCGTGGCACCTTCACAAAATCAAGATAATTCTTCGCTTTGCGTGTCCAATCTAACAAGTTGATCAATCGATTGTATCTTGGTTTGTTGGTCGAATTACACGACACGTATAAATACCGCACATGCTAGGTTATATTTTTCCAGCGAGACCGGATCAAAACCACCCCACGTGTCTAAAGTGATGGGATATGGTTTTTTTTTTACGCTTTTTCTATTTTTTTTTATTTTTTTGGAATTTCTATTTAAAATTAAAAAAAAATGAAAAAAAATAGGAAAGGCGTATTTACTGTTCAATACCTAATTCTCGTGGTTCTATGAAAACTAAACGCACCTTGTGGCACCTTCACAAAATCACGACGGTTCTTTGCTTTGCGTTTCCAACCTAACAAGTTGATCGATCGATCATATCTTGGTTGTTGGTCGAATTACACGACACGTGTAAATACGCACATGCTCGGTGATATTTTTTCCAGCGAGACTGGGTCAAAACCACCCCACGTGCCTAAAGTGATAGGATATGTTTTATTTTTATGCTTTTTCTAATTCTTTTTAATTTTTTTCGATTTTTTTTAATTTAAAAAAAACGAGGGGGATGTAATTCCCTTTGACATTTCCGAGGGGAATCTATTTTCCTTTGGTTATTTTCCGAGGGGAATTAGTTCCCCTCGATTTTTTTAAATAAAAAAATAAAAAAATGAAAAACGATCAATACCCGATTCTCGTGGTTCTATGACAACGAAACACACATGTTATGATTTCAGATTACTATACACTACTTGAAAAAATATAATTTCATTGAAACATCATTATCAACTTTTGTCAGCCCACCCTAGCCTCTCATCACCGTCGATTTTGAATTCATCAACTAAAACACTACCTCTTTTTCTTTTTTCTTTCTTTTTTTTGTACATTCTCGAATAATATAAAAATACTATTGTGATGTGACATTTCTCGAGTTAATGCCTAAAAAACTAACTCTACATTAGTAGAGCTAACAAAAGTAGGGACATGGAGGAAAAAAAAAGAAAAAGAAGATGAAAAACAATCTTTTGGATTCGATGAAGATGGAAAAGGATTTTTGGGAGAGAGGAATGAAACAGGGCTGCAGATCCACCTGATCTGGTAGAAGGAACATATTTTATTACCTGTTGAAAATAGCACTAGGGTTATTTATTTATTAAGCATAGTATTTTCCGTGTCTCGTTCTTTCGACCTTTCTCTCCATTTTTTAATCGCCGTCTCTCTCCATCTGCAAAAGGAAGAATCCAAAAAAATAATCATAAAAAGAAGGTTACCACACAATTAATTCATTTATTTATAAAAGTAAATATGTAAAATTTGATAACTTGTACGTAAACACAATTAATCAAGGGCACGTGCCTAAAATGATAGGATATGTTTTACTTTTTACGCTTTTTATAATTTGTTTTTATATTTTTCGATTTTTTTTAAATTTAAAAAAAAAAACGAGGGGATAAGTTCCCCTCGAGATTTCCGAGAGGAATTATTTTCCTTTGGTAATTTTCCGAGGGGAATTAGTTCCCTTCGGTAATTTTCGAGGGGATATTGGTCCCTTCGGTATTTTCGAGGGTTAAATTCTTTAAGTAATGATACCCTCGGAAAGCCTTCGATATTACCTTTGGTGAATATGGCGGCAAACATTGGCGTCGTGTTTTCGAAGGATTTACTGAAGGGAGTAGTTCAAAGGTAAAAACCCTCGGTAAATATCGCCTTCGGTAATGCCCTCGAAAATTCTGAGGGCATTATTTCCCTAGGTGTTCCCCTCGGTAAAATACTATTTTTTGTAGTGACTAAAAAATCCAAGATCCAACACATTCAAAGGAGGCGAATTAGGAAGTTGTCTCGTTAAGCGAATGGCAACCCCATCTTGAGTAGCAACTCGAAAAAAACATTCATCATTATGATTAATATGTGTTCTTGCATTATCTTATTGAATAAATATAGGATGTCTTGAAACCTCTCGTGGCAAACTCTCCTTGATCGCGGGCACGACCTTTTCAATTAAGTATGACCTTAGGACATCTTTGTTCACCAAAGTTCTTGGTTTGGTCTCCGTTGTACCCGCAACTCTATTGGCACTGTTCCTTTTAGCTGGCTCATAGGTTACAAAAGGAAATAAACCGATTTTTCCAGAAAATAGTTCATTTCTATGCTTGTCAAACCTCGGACGAGCCACAACATCCAAGAACATGACTTTAACAATGAAATTCTTGATCTCACGGGATCCTCTTCTTCAGGTAGCAAATAATATTTCTCCGACATTCTTGTCATTTTGAACCATTTCTCATCAATTTGAATAATGTTGTACGTCCCCTTGAATATTAGATCATGTGGTATACTGATTTCTTCAAGAATCGATACGCAAAAACTCAAGTCTCGGCATTTTATTTTCTTCTTTTAGGAAAGGCTTTATATCATTGGAATGTTGTCGTATAACTCTTGC
>BMAC01004070.1:0-43351 GCA_014905375.1 Phtheirospermum japonicum
ACCATTGTTTGAGTAGGTATCAAGGAAGATTATTGTTCGAGTAGCCTGATTTTTTTTTTTATCATTAAAATCACAATTATTTTTACTTATTGGCAAATAGACTTGGTTTCATTATTTACTTGATATGTTAAAATTATTATATAATTAATTGCAGATATTTGGTGATAGCGAATCATTTTCTCAAGAGAGTATCGAAGAAGTTCAAGCTCAATGGTCGAGATATTTTCTTGAATTTAAAAATAAATGATCAAACAATGGTTCACATCTAGCGCATGACATAATACCCACATTCCCAACCTTCGCATTGTATATTACACTGCAAGAGAATTAAAATTTAAGAACTTCCAACCTCCACCAGACGATCCCGTTTGGCCTGCAACATATTCTCCTCGATGCGACTCTTTTCTATCACAATACATGATTGCGGCCGATTTGAAATAATAATAATAATAATAATAATAATATAATAATAAATTATTAAAGTCTAAGAATTGGAAAAAATAGTCACCTTTGTATTATCATGGTCATATCTAATCAAGAAAAGACATCTGCAACCTCTTATATCGTGCAATCTCCTTTGGATCGATATAACATGAGCATAAAAGTATCTCGCTTGATCTTGTCTCTCCTGCTTAAAGAAATATATATTAGGACTAATTCAAGAAATACTATCACTGTCACCGAGGTTTGGCCTAATTACCAAACAATCRCAGTTATCTTTTAAAATTWAAATTWGKCKRTTAAAGACACCAAACTGAATCCAACGGGTATTTGTAATTATAGAATATATGTTACTTCTCGGGTTCTAGCTGGAAATATATAAAATACTCATAATTACTTGACTAGAAGCCGAGAAGCACTTTCTTGAGAGTTTACAAAAATTTCCCCTTAATGTTTTAAATCTTAAGATTGTATATATATCCATGCTTTATTTCCCACTGTGTCATTTACTTTGGCTCTACTCTACTGTTGTATTTGATGACATTAAAAGAAAAAGAAAAATACTCCAAAAAAGTGATTGCATAGAAGGATATAAGAATATATATATTCAAAACGCTTTATTGCAAATTCAGTCCGATAAATATGAAAGGTGGCAATTTTTATTTATTCCCAAAATGCCCTTAAATACAAAAATATCAAAAAAAATGGATATGAAAGTTACATGACTCAAGTTATTATGTTGGCAAAACAATAGGTTATTTAAATCGTGCAAACAAAAAAATGATCTCGTTTCATTACAAATTCATAACAATAATCAACCAAAAAACAAACAAACAAAAAAGAATTTCAAGAACACTTTCAGAATTTGTGGGGAGGAATATTAAAAACAAAAAAAAAACACCCTTGTAAATGGAATATAAAATCAGATGAACCAATGGCAACTTAATATCCTTAATATGACATCTTTTGGTTTTAATATCTCACAATATCGACTAAATTGTTTACAATAATAGCATATTAATATCCTTATCCCTAGATACACAATATTTTCACCCAAGAAAATCAAATAAAATACAAAATAACTTGCTCAGACTCTATAAGATCAAAATCTACACCCAAAGTAAATATAAACAACCAACATATAGAAAATCAGCTGGAAATATCCGACTCATAAATCAAATCTCATTGGAATAAAGCCCATGGTTATTACAAGAATCGACACATTGGTAAGAGAAAAAAAAGATACAACAAAGTACAAATTTAAATCTGTAGATACCACAAAACCTCTGATTGAACGATCCTACTACAGCATAAAAAACCACAAAATCTCAATACACTTGACATACATTATATTAGAAGGGATAATTAAAAATACACATTTTCCCCCGGAAGAAAATTAATAATCACTTGTGTATAATTATGAGGGATAATTAAAAAGGTCATGAGATCTTTTTAAAAAGAAAAAGGAAACACACAACACAAAAACCCAACAATAAATCAACAACACAAGAAAAGAGGACTCGTGGGGTTTTGTATAATTTTATACATACATACATACATACATACATATGTATATATATTCCACAAATCTTTTAAAATTAGACATACCTCTTCCACCGAATCACTCATTTATTCCCTTTTCCTGCATCACCCTGCACCATTTTCAAACAAAATCTCAAATCAAGAACAAAATATTGGTAATTGGACCCGAAAAGAGGATGAATTTTCTAACATGGGTGAAAACAATTAAATGCTATAAGAGGATGAATTTTCTAACATGGGTGAAAACAAACTCTTATTCTAGAGAAACGGATAACAAACCGAGGTTGTTGTTTTTTTAATTGGCTATGAAAATGGGAACTTCACAGAAACTAATAAACAGATAAATAAAAAAAATGAGAAATACCCGAATCATCAATACCTCGTGTGTGTAGCTCTTGAGCAGGACTGTGAACGCCCTTTCGAGGCCGAGGTAGCGACCAAGAGGAAGCCTTTGTTCCCATTGCAGAGTAGATCCTAGGGTTTCAGATCGCAGGGACTCTTTGTTTGTCGCAGTGCGCTGAGCAAAACTGGTAGAGGAATCAGTGAGTTTGTGCGGCGGTCGATTAAGCCCTAAAATGACATATGGGAATATTGTGGGGAGTCAAGACTGAAATCTCACATGAAACCATAAAATGAAGGGTATTTTAGTCCATCAAATACTAAAACAAACAAGTGTCGACCACAACGTCAACCACTTTTCAATTGAAGGAGGTGCTACAATGACAAGACATGTTTTTTTCCTTATAGGTTGAATTAATTAAATTCATATTACATGTTAAAAAAAACTATATTCATATTATTTATATAATCTATTAATTACTATTAACTTACTAAAAGTATATTATTTAATTAATTCATAGTTTCTGGAAGATTTTCCAGCTTACCTTTTAAGGCCACATATGCCTCAAAATTTGCAGCCAGTGACTTCTCTATATCTTTCAAATACAAGATTAATGGGCTACTTTTACATTCTATGGAAGCAACCTACACCACAAAGATATTTTTAAATATTTGAAAAGAAATTATCTTGCTAATTCTTATCATGAAAAAGAAGTTACCTCAAAGAGTTCATTAATTACAAGCTTTTCGACATCGTCGGCACTGGAGCTCTCAAGACGGAGCAAGTCGGCTGCACACACACACACAAAAAAAAAAAAAAAAACCTTCATTAAAATTTGATAAATGCATAAACTGTGAAATGCAGACGAACTTGCGTGCAAATTACCTGCACAGAAGAAACCACGATCTTCTTCACAGTGGCCCCCAAGACCATTACCTTCTGGAATTGACCTATCAAATCTAACACCTATCTTTGAAGAGCCATTTTCCTCGAATGCAAGTACAACCTTGCCTTCCATAGGTTGGACCCCTGCACATGATACGTAATCCCGAAAATATATGAGAAGGACATATATCACTTCCAAATCATGCCGAATCAATCAGTGCAGCTCGTAAACCTTGTACCTATAGTATTGAATGCTTGCATACATACGCACACACACATCCATTGTTCATGTACAGTATTTTACGGGGATGGGTGGGTCGGTGGGTGTTGGCTTTTCCAGATAAAATGCAAAACATAATAGTGGTGTATATATATTTGCCGGCAATACTAAACATGAAAAAGATTTTGAACAACTTTCCAGTTCCATATGAACACACTTGCAACAATGCTATCCGTAGAAACATAAATAAGTGATTTTATAAAAGATCAAGTAATTTGATTATTGAAACAAATATATATTTTTTAATTATATGATGAAAAAAAGCAAAGTCACAATTTGATCTAATATTAGCGGACATATAATACAAATACAATCACCATACCTAGAGAGAGACAAACGAGAGTCAAAGCCAACTCATGTACCAACTCGAAAATCAAATCGAAATCCCACAACGTAAACATCTCAAGCACTCTCGCGCTACCAAGTAGATCAAAGAGTGCTTGAATATCCAACATCAAYATATTTTATTAAAATATTTTAGGAAAGAATACTTGAATATCCAACATCAAAATATTTTATTATTGCGAAAGCATTAATCTGAAAAACAAATCACCAGTACATATATTATGAAAATTGAATACGCTGAATTCATCAGAAAATCTGCAGTTTAATCTAATTAACACATATCACCAACCCACACACTTTCAAGTAAAACACACACAACTAAATAGAAACATACATCAATATGACTATATTGCCAGACTAAATAAACATATGATCAATAAGAAATCACCCATACAAAGAAAAGAAGGCGCAACAAAAATGGTTGCGAATTTAAGGAATAATTTAAAAAAATGTGACTCACCATCTCAAAAACCCTAATTGTTCAAAGGTAGGGAATTTTAGTCTATCACACGTAACGTATACAAGTGTCAAGCATAGAGAATGCCACTTGTCAACCGGAGAGCATGTTATAGTAAATCTCGTTTTAGCGAACGAAAATAAGATAAGGTGTAAAACAGACCACTATCAGAACTTAAGACTATTTTATTAATAATTTGATATCGAGGAAATATAATACCTCGGGATATTTGATCAACGGTAGGTTGGATGGTTTTTATATGCCTCTGGGACAAGGAGCATCAGAGATTCCTCAGGAGCACTGCCTGATCTTATTAACAACTGTATGCAATGCAGAGAAAAAACATTAACACTATTAGAAAAAATAGGGTCAAAAATAAACAAAACTTAACAGTAGTTCTGGGAATGCATGATCAAGCAATATATTCGCACTCCTCTATAATAATAAGTTTGTTTGTTTGTTTGTTTTTGAAAAATAGGCCATAAACTCCAACTATAAATTTATAAGATAGACAACAGATAATTTAAGTATCAGCCGAAACATTGATCAACGCATAGCCAATGCCAACAATCAACCAACAATAAACAGAATGCATAAAAAAGAGCAATTCAAGATTAATGGAGAAAAAAAAAATACCATACACAGAAAAGAGAGTAGAAAAAAAAACATAAATTTTAAATTCACTAAACAATAAGTGATGATCAATCGAATATTGGCCGCAATCATATAATCTAAAAAAACTCACCACAATTTCAAGCATATTCATAAAACGAATCAAACAAACGATTTGAAGCAATCGAGAGATATCACGCCATTAACATCTCATTAAAATCGTACTGCAGTATAAACGTGTTTTCATTTCGAAATTCCCAGAGCATGGAATAAATAGAAAATAAAGAATTATGTTCTGGACTGGTGTAAGATTCACACGGCCTCAAGACCATATCTAGGATGTGCACAATGCAATTGAGTAAAAATGATGGAAATTAATGCAAACAAAAAATAAAAAGTCTAGATCGTAAAATCCTTTTTTTTTTGTACCATTGCTTTTACATCAGAAGCATAAAGGCACGACTTTTCAGGCCACTCTTTTATATCCGAGAGTAGAGACTTATCGACCATTGTTTGCACATCGATCGTCTTTCGAAAACTCACGCCAGCCTTTCGAGATCTCTACTTTGAAATAATTCAAGATTTTTTTTAAATGTACACAGATACATACACAGAAAAGGAAAGTAAACAATAAACACACAATATTGAAACTCAGTAAAAAAACTCAACCACAATTTCAGTTGTATTCATAAAACATTAACCAAATAATTGATCTCGCACAACTAACATCTTATTAAAATCATAATGCAGTAACTACAACGGTTGATGTTAGCTATAGAACATCAAACTCATAATCAAAATTCTTACCTCGATCCATCGTCTCCGTGGAAACCCTCTTAACGACCCCACCAATGTAACAATTTGCAGTCACATTAGCCAAACTGATACTACAGCTCGGCCGAGTCCCTCGCCATCATCTTTGATCTTTTTGCCCCCAAATCTCCCTCCATTCTCCTGCAATATTCGATCGAAAATTTAGAATTAGGAGATCCAAACTGCATGAAGAAAAAAATGGAAATATAGTTAATCCAAAATTGGGAGGGCACAATTGCTCACCATTCTGATGGAATCGGGAGCCTTGGATTTCTCATACAATCAAAGAAAAACAAAACCCTAGAGAGAGGCAGAAAAGGGGTGCCTTGCGCATGTCTGTGAAATCGCACACCTACCTCAACTACTCCACATTCAGCAATTTTCGGCCTCCAAATCCCCCTCTATTTTCTGCAAAATCGAACCAATAAATTGACACCATGCGATCCGAATGAAATTGAAATTAGGAAAGTGAAATTTCAACATTTCAATGGAATCGATTCAAGGAACTTCGGATTTTTTATAGAATTGAAAGAAAAATGAAACCCTAGAGAAATGTCTCGTATACGAACTACTCACCTAACAAATCTGCTCCTCACTTATTCCCTTGCCATGTCCAGATGCGAAACATAAGAGCTGCCAAGTGTCAACAAATAAGGGTGCTACAGTAACGAATCGTGAGTTGGGGAAGAAAGATAGTGATTTGGGCAAACAAAATGCTCAGAATTTTGGAATCGATTAAACCCTTACCCGTAATCCTCGACCTCGTAACGGGAACAGGACGACAACAATTTCACCACCTTCTTGTTTCATTTCGCTGGTCGACTTTCGACAGCACAAAACCAAAGAAGCAGAAAAAAAAAACGAAAACTTGCATTTCTGTTGACTTTCGACAGTACAAGCAGCAGGAAAAGATAAAAGAACGAAAAATGTAGAGGAATAATTAAAAAAAAAAAAAGGATGCCACGTGTCAAGCAAAGGGGTAGGTACAGTAAACTCCCAATCTTCTTGTATAATAGGAGGGATATATATATATATATACTAGAGAACTAAAGGCTGTGCAATGCACAACCTTGGCCCAGCGAGAATTTGAAATCTTAGATAATGATGTTAATATTATTATTTGCAAATGATAACATTATTTGTAAAAAGCACAACTCAAAATAGAAAAGACATCCATGTTGCATTTTTTAGTTTAAGTAATTAGATCCGACTACTGCGATGATGAAACACAAACCCAAATCATCGACCTTCTAAAAAAAAACACAACTAAAACTCAATTTGATTCTCTAAAAAATCCAAATTATTGCTCACAAACCCAGTTCTGATGCTATTGCTTCTTCTATGAAGTAACAAATATACATACAACTCCCAACTTAGTTGGGTTAAGCTAATCCAGCAAATATCACCACTTAACATGAAACTTAGATGAAACACATAACAATTAAATAAAGAAAATTCATATAAAAAGAAAATAAAATTTGAAAAATGTTGCGAAAACACAAATATAAAAAGATATTAAAAAAAGCAACAAATGTGTTATTGTATTTATCAAGTTATCATATTCATCAATATACGAAGTAACACATACATATAGCTCACCATCGCAAAACCCAGGTCTTAGCCATCTGAATACATATAACTCACCATCTGATGCTATTGCTTCCTCTAAGATGAAACGAAAATCCATACAACTCCCAACTTAGTTAGCATAAGCAAATCCAACAAAAAATCATCACTTAACATGAAACTTAGATGAAACACATAACAATTACATAAATAAAATCATATAAAAAGAAAATAAAATTTAATAATTGTTGCAAAAACACAAATATAAAAAGATATTAAAAAAAGCAACAAATATGTTAATGTATTTATCAAGTTATCGCAATAAATCTCCAAACTTAACCCACCGTTTGAATATTTTTTGCAAGAAATACCAAAGCCAAATAATCCACAGGCAACTTTTGTATCCCTTTTCAACCAGCATATTCAGAACCACGATAAACGTTATATTTTCTAAGCTCTATTGGACTGCCAATACCTGTATTTTAACACCAATAAACTTAATGTAGCTTTAGAACAAAATAACTACAGTGTAGAAATTAAAAAATAATAATATATTTATAACCAATAATAAAAAAGAACAATAATTTTAATTACCAACACTCCTTCGAGATGCTTAAAACTCAACTTTTTTGGCGAACATCTTGCTCTTGATACTCAGCGCCTATCCATCCACATAAACAATCATAAATTTCACTCTAGAATTACAAAAAATAACACCAAAAAGAAAACTAACATTCTTGGATATTTTAGAGTGCTAGTGAACATCACGAGTCTCCTTGCGTTTGCGATTGAAGTGAACATTGCAGCATGATATTCAATCTCCTTGTGGCCGTAAAATCTCAAATATATCAAAAAATAAAACAAAAAGATGTAGTCAAATAGTTATCTTGAAAATCGCAAGATGCTACACCATAAACATACCATAGTTGATTAGCCATAAATACGATCAAACCTAGAGATAGAAAAAGAGAGCCAACTCCTAACCCAACCCGGGACCGGACCGGAGGGAATCGCTGGCTCATGTACAAACACAAGAAAAACCAATCTTCTCCAAAAAAAATCTAAACGAATTTAATATAAAGCAATAATCAAAGTGGGAAAAATATTTTCCATAATGAAGATAATTTCTTGATTCATAAAAGCTCCATTATCCAGCAACATTTGACACGATTTAATAATCCAGAAAAAAAAATCACAGAACAAAACAAAAACACAAAAGAACCCAAATTTCACTCTGGTCCTCCAAAAAAATCAAAATTATTTCTCACATCCGTATTTTTAATTCTCCTCTCCAAGCGCTCGTTAATTCTCAAAACCCGATTCCTGCTGTCATTGCTTCTTCAGGGATAGATTAAAAACAACAACAAAAGAAACAAAAAATCTACAGAACTCTGACATTGAGTAAAATTGTATTTGATCAAAGCCACTTGGAAACAATGATTTCAAGAAGTTGAGAATGTCAAACGGGGAATTATATAATATCGGGTCTAAATTTTTAAATAATTACAAGTAAACCTTAAAGAAAATTAGTAGATAACAAATAAGACTTACAAAAACTAATTCCCATTTTCCTAAATTATTGACCCTTATTGAAAAATCCCAGTAAAAACAAGAAAAACACATAAACAAACAATAAAAGTATAAGAAGGAAATAAAAACCATATTAGAAACAAATTATAGTTGGTAATTATGGGGGTTTTAATTGATTACGGTGGTAAGCAAACATTTATTTTTTAACAGAATGTGCCGTCTTATTTAAAAGTAAGCTAGAAACAGCCGATTTAATTTATAGACATGAGAAATGTTAATCAAATACCTTGGTGTAAAGCTTTTGTGCTCGTAGCCTTTCAATTTCAACTCGCAAACTGCACTATCCAAATTGCATGTCACCTTTAGGGATTTTTTTCCTCCTCACTAAAAGAAGTGTCGTATTCAATATATTTGGCAGCCTGGACAGGAAACTCATTATATTATCCATGAGAAACATGCATGGATCATTTAACTATTCAAGTAAACTAAAAACATAAAGAATATTCACCTTCTGATATCTCTTTGAATCTCTCAATAATCATCTTCAAACAATCCACTTCCCTTTTCCTTATGAGCAGCCTCGATTTTTTGCTTCAGTGTTCATATCCCAGGATTCCTTCCTGAAGCACAAAATAGTAAGGTCGATATATTATCCATCCACAACTGATAAAGATCTAGCATAAGAATTAAATAAAGAAACTACCCCTAGGTTTAGCTAAAATATAAAATATCTACATATTCAATTCACAAATATCCACCAACATTTCTTTGTCTTTAACAAATCGCAACATGACCAAAATTGTCGTTCGTTCTTAGTTCTGTAAGAATTCAACGGAAATTTTTGTAACTATAAGAGACTGAATTCTTTGAAAGAACACAATAATAAATAGTCAAGTTTGCAGGCATCATAGTCAACTGTTGTTTCGACTTGGATAAACCAAACATAGGGGCAATAATCAAGACTCCCACCTCTACCTTTTTCATTATATAGTAACAACCATGTCCAACCCCTCAATTAATTGCTCCGTTTTCACAATTCAGAAAATATTTAAAGCAATATCATGGAGGGTGACAAATATAATTGCATATGTGTATGTATACCTCCATCTGTCATGAACTCAAAAATATAATTTTCATCATTCCGTCACCTTCCTTAACAAAAGCAATTCCATCCTACAGCTTTTCAATCAATTTCACTGGCCAAAAAATTTAGATATCATCAGAATTTACTATCCCCGATTTTGCCTCATTATATAGAAATTCAATTATTATTCAAAATTCCAATCAAACATAATTTTTTTCTAGTTAGGCAATATTTCGGTAAATTTTAGGGGTAAATTTTGTAGGGCTCTCTAAAAAATGAAAGGTTTGTGTTAATAAGTGAATTGCATGTAATAACATCTCCTTCATTCGGATGCTCATATCCCTCACTTCATAAATCATTCATTACTTTCTTGTCATTGGTAACATGTGAAACTCCGGATGCAGGTTTGCCTTTGTCATCAATCAAATTTTCACCTGAACAAAATATTTTAGGAAAAGAAAAAAAAATTACGTGTGGCATTTAAATTTACAAATAAAAATTATATCACTCAATAACGCTGAATTTAATTCCATCTCAATTTCTCGTTCCTCATGTACAGTAAGTCTTTTTATTGCACATGTATGCCGATAACACAGATAAGTAAATAAAAAATAGCAATATAGTTCACAATGCAACCAAAATAATGCATTGAGCAACAATCTTTCTATTATATAGTTAAAAGAAACAAATAACAAGAATAAAACCAGATATATATCTGCAAAAGCATAATTGCAGCATCTGTAAAATAAGTGGCCACATTACAGATATATGTTAAAAATATATATTCAAATTAACAAAAATAGAAATACCTTGTTTACTTATTCATTGAGATGCGGGTTTACAAATATGTGCGAGTAAAGCACACATGGTTAGGATTGACCCATGTATCTTCAATCCCACCTTCCACAAATGCTGCCACATAAGTCAACCCATTCTCCGACACCTTTTATCTCTCATCAAAAAACAAACTTCAATTATATTATTTTTGCTTTTTAAAGAAAACGGGATAAATGTGCTACACTTAGCTAAATCAATATAAAGATATAAGGAAGAAACTCAATTTGATAAAATTCGAGCTACTTTGCCAAATATATATTCTCACTAAAGATTAAGGTCTTGCGTTTATCAAACCATACGTTTATCAAACCATAGATGTTTAGAGCTAAACCAACAATTACTAAATGAAATGTAAATGCAGGAAAATATTGTTATTATTCTCACCAAACCAGCTTAGATGATTGTTGAAGAACTCCCTTTATGCTCGTCATATATTTTGGTCAAATCGAAAAAAGTCCTTGCACAAGCATTGTCGAACCCACGTGAGGGGTTGCTTGCATATGGAATATTAATCTGCCCATTGTAAAATAAGTAAGAAAAAGTTGCATTAATGGGAATAACAATATTTAAAAACCCAATATAGCTTCCTATCAAGCTAGAGCTTAATAGAAAGCAAATATGTGTTCGTCAATTTCCTAACTTTCAGAAGCTCGTCTCTCTGCACTAAAATTAAAAATAATAAATAATAATAATATTTCGTAGTAATTAGTTAAATTTTAAGTCAACAAAATTAATATACATTGTCAGGATAATTTCTTGTAAGGTGGTGATTCCAACAGCCAATATCAAGGCATCGGCTTTAAAACTCTCTTTCTCACATATAATTTCAGAAATGTCTTCTCATTCTTATACTTTGGGTGTAAGTTTGTGGTTTTTATGGACTTACCTAAGAATCAATGTTTCAGTTCTCTCTTATTTTCTTTATCACAAGAAGATTAAAAAGATGATGGAGTGGCAGGAAACAAAAATATTTTTTTTCAAAAAATAAATCTCAAAGAAAAAAACAACAAGCGCACTCACTTATTCAAACACGTATAAATGCAGGCTTCAATACTCGGAAAACGATTCATCTTCAAAATTTGTTCGTGAAGAACCAAGGACCTCTACATAAATAGGACATATTAAGAAAATATTAGCTTCAATGTTAGAACCACTTCTCAAGCAAACAGTGAGAGCAAAACGATAAATTTTTTTTTAAATGAAGCTAAAAAAAGAAGAGAAAAGAAAGAGAGAGAGAGAGAGAGAGAGATGGGTCGAATACCTTGGCACAGGACATGGCCGCTTGCCACAAGTGGCGCGCTACTGGTGAATCTGCCTGTGTGCGTTCGCCACCTGCGATGGTTATCCAAGCTTGGCATGAGAAATAAACAAAGATAAAAATTTAATTTCAATATTCATCACACCAGCAAATCAAAATATTAAAACATACATGATTTACAATAATAATTTTGGAAAATTAAATCAAAAACAGATCAAAGCCCAGTTTTGATATATTAAATTGTATTACCAATAAGCAAAATAAGAAGAAAAAAAAAAGAAGCCATTTTCTTTTTGCAATCTCAGTTGCCTTATATATCAATTGAACAATGTCAGAAATAAGAATCACAACTACTCCACCAGTTGAACAGCTTCACCCAGACAACCACCACCACCACCATCCCAAAAAAAAGCATTAAATTGGCGAAACGAAAATAGCCATTTCATATGTTCTTCACTTTTCTGCACTCCATGTAATACCGCCATTTCCAAGCAAAATCTCTAATCGAAATGAAAAAACAATTAAGATATAATGAACAGTAATAAAAAGAAAATGGGAACAGTTACAAAAGGGAAGCATCCTCACCACGTATCCACCACCACAACATTTCCTTCTCCACTGCTGTTGCTGTTGCTGGACCAAACTGAATGAGAGAAATCAGGTTGTTGAAATTCATGCCCTCATTTCAAGGATTGAGAAGGACGAGTGAGGTGTAGAGGATCATGCCTATTTTGAAAATGCTCTAATCTCATTCTACAGTCATATTGATTTATGTGATTGTGATTGAGAAGAACAAATTAGGTGAGGACTATGAAGAGACCATACCTATTCTTACGTATGCAGCACTCTTATTCTACAGTCGGTCCCATTTACCATAATATAATATACGTACATAAATACAAACTAATTGGGCCTGGATATATTTACATTACTATTGGGCCTAAAATAACTATGTAAAAAATCGAAAAAATGAGAGGGCAAAAAAAAAAAAGAAGCAGCGCACCTTCTCTGAAACAATGGTGGTTTGCCTGAACTGCATGCCACCAGCTAGAGTTTGCCCCAAGGCTCGTTGCCCGCCTCCGCAGACACCATGGGCATGATCGTGCTAATCCTCGGAGGTTGAAAGCATGATTTTTTTTGCTCGAGGCTAAAACCGCAGAAGGAAGTGAATATCCCGATTCTCCTCTCTGTCAATTTCTGCTTAATCGTGAGTCCGGGGAGAAAGATACTGAACCAGAGCCCCAAAATTGCAGAGAATTTTAAAAATTGATATGAGTTGAAATTGATCAAACCTATCGTGAGTTGGGGGAGAAAGATATTGAATTGGGGCAAAAACCAATTCATATGAGTTGGAATTGATTACCTTACCCGCAATTCTTGACCTTGGAACGCCAAGGCCGCCGGACAGAGCGGGACAATGGCCGCTAACAAGGGAAATAGTTGACTTCTCCTAATTTGCTCTCAATTACGGTGTAATTAGTGATTGATGTACTTTTCAATATTTATCCTTCCCCTAATCATGGGAAGTTGTTGTATTCTCACACCTATTAATATTAGTTTTTCTCAATCACCAATTCATCGGTAATTCTCATATCAT
Organism: Phtheirospermum japonicum; assembly: GCA_014905375.1. Classification (NCBI taxonomy): domain Eukaryota; kingdom Viridiplantae; phylum Streptophyta; class Magnoliopsida; order Lamiales; family Orobanchaceae; genus Phtheirospermum; species Phtheirospermum japonicum. Next base: position 13,588 of record BMAC01004070.1, read on the forward strand.
TCTTTACATGGTATCAGCCTTATCGATCCACCAAAATCTTTTCTCTTCTGCCTAAACTCGTCCTCTTCAGTCGAATTTTTTTTTATTTCTCTCTTTCTCAGTCGTCTCTCCAGCCATGGCCGCCAGATTCTCTTCCCATCAACACTATGATTAGTATGACTCCGGTGAAACTCGATTCCTCCAACTATCTTATTTGGCATCGTCAGATCCTGCATATGGCCGAGTGCTTTGATCTCCAGGGTTTTCTCGATGGTTCAGCCGTTGCGCCTCCATCCTCCTCGCTGTCCGCTGACGGCGTCTCTTCTCCCAACCAAGCTTATCTCACATGGCGTATAAAAGATCGCAAGTTGCTTTCAGTCCTCTGGACATCTCTTTCTGCCGAAGCCATGGCGGAAGTCATCGATTGTTCCTCCGCACACTCTGCCTGGACCACCTTACAGGCCGCCTTCTCCGATTCTTCAACCGCTCGCACACATCAATTGCGTGAGGAGCTTCTCTCTCTTCGTCGTGGTGCTCTTTCCGTCGATGAATATGGCAAAAAAATTCAAAGGCTTATGTGATCAGTTATCGACGATCAATCGTCCGGTCGAAGACTCCGACAAAGGGCACTGGTTCTTGCGCGGATTGGGAAGTCAGTACACCTCGTTTGCTGACACACGACTTGCTCTTACCCCTATGCCTCCGTTCCGCGACCTCCTACATCAAGCGAAGCAATTCGAGTCCATGCTTCGTGCTATGGAAGGCCCACCTGCTCTGACTGCTGCGTTCTCGGCCGAACAGGGACCACCGCCGTATGGGCAGTACACTGCTGGTGGCCAGAAGTTCGGTTCGGGTGGTGGCCGCTCTGGTAGTCAGCGTCCCACTGGCGGACGTGGATATTATACTGGTCGGGGTCGTGGAAATTTCGGAAAGCACTCGAATTCCAGTGGTGGTTCAGGCCGTCGTCCTTACATACCGCGTTGTCAGATATGTCGTGGGGAGCACTATGCCGACGAGTGCCCTCAGTTTCTCGACCGCTGCAATAATCCTCCGCTGCAAACTTGGCCCAGGCGTTCAATGCATCCTGTAATATAACCCCGCCGGCTCCCGATTGGTACCTCGACTCCGGTGCCTCCGCTCATATGACGAATCAACACTCTGCCCTCGACTCTTACAAGTCTTATTCTGGTAATGGGTCTGTTATTGTTGGTGACGGAAAATCTTTATCTATTTCGCATATTGGCTCACGTAAATTACTTGACGACGTCAAACTATTAGATGTGCTTGTTGTGCCTCATATTACGAAAAATTTGTTATCCATCAGCAAATTGACCTCTGATTATCCTGTTGATGTTATTTTCTCTGACACGTCTTTTGAAATTCAGAATCGGATAACCAAGCGAATCCTGGCCCAGGGTATATGTGATAAGGGGCTCTATGTGCTCGATCGTGGTATTCCAGCTTTAGTCGCAGCTCTTCGCAATAAATCTTTGAAGGCTAGTTTTTCTACATGGCACCTGCGCCTGGGGCATGTCCCATCTAGTGTCATTTCGCTTTTAAATAAGTTAGGACATTTATGCGTTTCATCATTATTACCGGACCCTGGTGTTTGTTCCTCTTGTCAAATGGCTAAGAGTAAACGTTTACCTTTTACTTTGAATGAAAAACGTGCGACTGCTGTGCTTGACTTAATTCATTGTGACTTGTGGGGACCTGCACCTATTTCTACCTCCGATGGTTATAAGTATTATGTGGTTTTTGTTGATGATTTCTCGAGATTTTCCTGGATTTATCCGTTACGAGCTAAATCGGACTTTTTTGATACACTGGTTCATTTTCATAAATTCGTATGTAATCAGTTTTCTCGTACCCTTAAAGTTTTTCAGAGTGATGGGGGTACTGAATTTGTTAATAATAGGGTCCGTGAATTTATGTCTGCAAATGGTATTCATCATCGTTTATCTTGTCCCTACACTCCATAGCAAAATGGATGCGCAGAACGAAAACATCGACATATTTCTGAAACAGGTCTTTCTATGCTATTTCACTCTCATGCTCCTGCGTCTTTATGGTTTGATGCGTTTGCCGCTGCTGTGTATATTATTAACCGACTTCCCTCTTCCGTTCTGCACAACAAATCTCCATTTGAAGTCTTGTTTGGTTTTGCTCCGAATTATGCGCTTTTCCGACCTTTTGGCTGTCGTGTCTTCCCATATTTACGAGATTATGCACCTGATAAGCTCTCTCCTCGAAGTAGCCCTTGCATCTTTTTGGGTTATAGTCCTACGTATAAAGGTTTTTGCTGTCTGGATCCAAATTCATCTCGCATCTTCATTACGCGGCACGCTCAATTTGATGAAACACTATTTCCCTTTTACGATCAGTCAGGTTCCTTTTCCCCTACTAATCTGGACATTGTTAGTTTTTTGGATGGGGCGTCTTCTCCTGCATCTGCCACTCCACCGCCTTCGGTACCGGCTTCATCCACTCCGGACCCTCCTCCCCGGCACTCACCTGCTCTTCTTGATGATGACGAGCCTATTATATCTCCTACCGAGCCAGATGACTTACATCATTCTGAACCGCCTCCTCCTGCAAATATCACCCTGTCGCAACCCGAGCAGGCTGCTCCTCCTGCTAACGCTCCAACGGTCCCGATTCACCCACCGGTCATCCATCCTATGGTTACTTGATCTCGGGCAGGTATCTTTAAACCCCGATATACAGTTGATCTCTCCTACACCGCTCTTCTCTCAGCTCTTGTTGCTTGCTCAGAGCCTCGTGGTTTTAAGTCAGCTGCTAAGTCTTCCGCTTGGTTGTCAGCCATGCAAGAGGAAATTGACGCTCTTCGTGCTAATAACACATGGGATCTTGTGCCTCGAACCCCCGGTATGAACATTGTTGGTTCTAAATGGGTCTTCCGAACCAAATTCCGTGCAGACAACTCCATTGAGCGTCACAAAGCTCGTTTACTTGCTCAAGGTTTTACTCAGATTCCTGGTTCAGACTTTCATCATACCTTCAGTCCGGTTGTACGAGCTGCTACAGTTCGTGTTGTTTTGGCTCTTGCTGTTCAGCGTGGGTGGCCCTTACGTCAACTTGATGTAAAAAACGCCTTTCTCAATGGTGTTCTTACCAAACCYGTCTTCATGGKCCAACCCCCTGGGTTCGTTGATCCTCGGTTTCCAAACCACGTTTGTCGCCTCAAGAAGGCCTTGTATGGTCTTCGCCAAGCTCCTCTTGCCTGGTTTCAACAATTTAGTACTTTTCTTTTTAGTCTGGGTTTCTGTCAGAGTCGATCAGACACTTCCCTATTTTACTTCCATCGGGGAAAATCTACCATCCTTCTCCTTCTTTATGTGGACGATATCATCATAACGAGTGATGACCCATCCTTGCTTCAGCACTTCATCTCTCGGACCCATCAGGAGTTTGCAATTAAGGATCTCGGTCGTCTCAACTACTTTCTTGGTCTTGAGGTATCCTATACCCCTAATGGTCTTTTCATTGGTCAGGCTAAATATGCCCATGATATACTTGAGCGTGCTGAGTTATTAGAATCAAAACCTGCTGCTACACCTTTATCTGCAGGAGAGGTTCTTGTTCGTGACGGTTCCTCATTTCGTGATCCCACGCTTTACAGGTCTCTTGTTGGGGCCCTTCAGCACTTAACCATTCCTCGCCCGGATCTCTCATATGCTGTTAATCTTGTCAGTCAGTTTCTTCAGTCTCCGACCGATGACCACTTTCAGGCTGTAAAGCGTATCCTCCGGTATGTGAAGGGCACAGTCCATTTCGGCTTGTCCTTCACTCGTCGTTTGGACTCGTCCGTCGTTGGCTACTCGGATGCCGACTGGGCTCGTTGTATTGATACTCGTCGTTCTACATATGGTTATTCTATCTTTCTTGGAGAAAATCTCGTCTCTTGGAGTGCCAAGAAACAACCTACCGTTGCTCGTTCCAGTTGCGAATCTGAATATCGTGCCATGGCAAATGCTGCTGCTGAAATTATTTGGTTGATGAATCTTCTTCATGAGCTTCAGTCTTCCCCTTCCTCTCGCCCTCAGCTCCTTTGTGATAATAAAAGTGCCATCTTTCTTAGCCAAAGTCCTGTCGCTCATAAACGAGCTAAGCATATTGACTTGGATTATCATTTTGTTTGTGAACTCGTGTCCTCACAGAAGCTTACTACGCAATTTGTCCCGTCTCATCTTCAGCTAGCTGACATCTTCACGAAAAATCTCCCTCGACCAGCTTTTGAGTTTCTTCGATCCAAGCTTTGCGTCTGGCTTCACCCCACGCAACGCTTGAGGGGGGGTAACAAGGGAAATAGTTGACTTCTCCTAATTTGCTCTCAATTACCGTGTAATTAGTATAATTAGTGATTGATGTACTTTTCTATATTTATCCTTCCCCTAATCATGGGAAGTTGTTGTATTCTCACACCTATTAATATTAGTTTTTCCCAATCACCAATTCATCGGTGATTCTCATATCATTCTTTACAACCGCAACGTTTTTTTCTCCTTCTCGTTACACTTATCTGCTTGGCGGTTTGGACAGTGGAGCCAAACACAACAAATTAAAAAAAAAAACGGAAATGGAGAAAAATAAAGAGGCTGCCAAGGTTTGGACAGCTGGCCAAACACAACAAATACAACCAAAAAAAATGATAAATGGAGAATAATAAAGAGACAGCCACGTGTCAAGTTCAGGAGCAGCCACAGTAAACTCCTTCTCTTCTTATATAATAGGAGGGATATATTTTTTTTTTTGTTATTTTCAACAGTCTCAATTACAAATAACTTAATATATTCATAAAATTATTATTGTTAGTTTTAGTTTTTTAAAGTAATATTGGAATTTCTCTCGGATTTTTGTAATCACTATGCATCATTAATTATATAATTATATTATATGTGATGTAATATATCATTAAATAAAAATACTTTTACTAAAAAAAAAGTAGTTTAATTTTTTCCTTTTGTCATATTCTTTGGCTAAATTGTACTACAAATATTTGAGTCCTCAATCGTAAGAATAAATAAAAAACTACTCCCTCTGTTTTAAAATAAATATCGTTTTAGAGATTTGATTTATTATAAATTAAGTGTCATTTTAGAATTTTTTGCCACTTTATTCCAGTTTTATTCCCACTTATTTTAAGAAATATAAACAAGTTTATGGTAATAGAATAACTAAAGGAAAATAATGGAAGTAATTAAATGAGAATATTATTAATTGATTGAGGATTTATTAGTCAAAGGCAAACACTTGTGTTAGGTCAGATTAACCGATCATGACCCGTTAGACCATCTGACTCGATATTATAATGTATTGGTTTTTGTACTGTGATATATTGTATTTTCTACTGTAAAGTATTAGTTTTTTATAAATCTCTAACCCGTGTTATGATGTATTGATTTTTGTACTGTGATGTATTTGTACTATAATATATTGGTTTTTGCACTATGATGTATTGATACAAAATTTTGGCCTAACGGATGATCCGTCAGTTCAGCCTAACAAGAGTGTTGCCCTTAGTCAAATATTATGTTCCTTAATTTTTAAGAAAACCTCTAAAACGATATTTATTAAGAAACGGATGCAGCAACAAACAAAAGATTAGATGTGGGTTAATTTACCCGCATTAACCGTGGGTGAGCAAGCTCACGTGATTTGCACCCAATTTGACCAGGGTCTCGTATGGCATGTTTAAAATCATAACTACTTGTGTGTGTTTCACATTTGTTTTTATTTATGTTTCTTCAATATTTCAATTTTGCACATCAAAATTTGGAAATATGTTTGAACCAACTTTGAAACATTGGGTAAATTTGTTGGGAAAATTGATTTTTTGGTCCATTATGTTGTCTACTTTTTAATTTAGTACCAAGATATTATCCACTATCAAAAAACATACACGAAGTTGGCAAAATTATTAAAAAAGGTCCAAAATTATCATGTTCAGGCCGAATTACTGACGAGGCTGGATTATTTATTTTCTTATCATTTTTTATTTAATTTTAAATATTAAATGGAGGAAAAAAGTCATTTTTACCCTTATATATTTCTTGATTAATAATTTACACCGAACTCCAAATAACCAAACCTCTGGGCAAAATGTGAAATATTTGAAGATGTAGTTTTGGTCACGTAATTTATTTGATTTTCCACGCCTACATTTCCAATTATATAAGTCCTAACGTGTGATTTTGACTTTGTAAATGAGTGTTTCACTAATTTATTTAGTATTAAAATACCCAAAAGTTATTATAAAATTAAACTACAAATGACTTAAAGTTATTTGACCAAAGATAAAAATGTTTATGATCAAAAATGTCACATAAGTCTAAAAAGATGTATTTCCAAATCTTTAAATTAAAGTTATAAGACTAAAATGGCAATGAAGTGTTAATATTATCTCCAGTAGAAGATGGTGGATTCGGGCCCGGAGAAAAAGAGCTCTGGCGAGATCTGGAGGAGAGTGGAGGTGATGTGGAAGCCGTCGTGGAGGCGGAGGGCAAGGGAGGCGTTGAGAGCCAGCCCGTGGCCCGGGGGGAGCTGGGTTTCAGGACTAGCGTGGTTTGCGGTTGTGAAGGCTATGTACCCAAGGGTTATGGCCATGGCTATGTACAATGGGCCGTGCCAGCAGTGCGAACAGGATGAATCCGCCATTGTTGAGCTATGAGAGCTTGAAGATGCAGGAGATAAAATCTACTTCCCCATAAAAAATCTGCTTGAAATTGGTGTGTGTGTGTGTGTGTGTGTGTGTGTGTGTGTGTGTGTGTGTGTGTGTGTTAAAAACTTGCTTGATATTTTTAGAGAGAGAAATTTGATCGGAGCTCCCCAAAACATCAGATCTCCCACCGATAAAACTAAAAGAAGTGGTTACCAAGAATAGGGGATACTAATCTCAAATTTGAGATCAGCGACTTAAACAACTTTCTACTTCTGTCACAGCGACCTGATAAGTCCCCGAAATTCTCTTGGCGACCTAGCCGATCCTGCAAAATAACACCCTCAACCAAGGCGGAGGACGGCCCCGGCGAAGGTCCTCCGATGCTTAAATTAGATAGTGCGAGTAATATTTAAAAGATCAATCCATCATAAACAACTTGAAAATAAAGAGAGGTATGCACCTCCTTTTATAGAGACAAGAGAAGTCCTCCCCAAGCCAGTGTTTCCTTCTCCTACCACTGAGAAAACAAAAAAGATTGGTTACCAAGAATAGGGGATACTAACCTCAAATTTGAGATCAGCGACCTAAACAGCTTCCAACTTCTGTCACAACGACCTGGTAAGCCCCCAAAATCCTCTTGGTGACCTAGCCGATCCTGCAAAATAACACCTTCAACCAAGGTGGAGGACGGCCCCGGCGAAGGTCCTCCGATGCTTAAATTAGATAGTACGAGAGATATTTAAAAGATCAATCCGTCATAAACAACTTGAAAATAAAGAGAGGTATGCACCTCCTTTTATAGAGATAAGAAAAGTCCTCCCCAAGCCAGAGTTTCCTTCTCCCACCACAATTCCATAAATACCGTGACTGGCTTAGAATTAGGATTTCTCCTGTATGCTAAGTTCCCATAAAATGTAGATCTCTATCTTAAATTACCAGAACAGGCCTGGGCTTGTGTTTCTTTCCATATAGTCCGCCGGGACTCCATAATAGCATTCATATGAGCCCATTTGGGCCTAATATTTATGATGCCCATGACCGAGCTAATCAGACAACGCGCAACTAACACAACCATAAGAGGTCGTGACCCTATATGAGAACTCATCCTCATACTCAAGGTCGCTACTCTACTAACTAGCTCGCCCAAATGCTCCTACCAAGAAATGAGGCCACTTACCATAAATACCCACATATATTACGTATGGATTTTTAGTGCTGTATCATCTAGTCCCCCATGTTCTAACTGATTGAGGTACGAAATCAGGTAGGACATGTAAACAGAACATTAAAAGAACACAACCACCAAAAGTAACAATAAAACATAAAACTTAAATAAACCACCCTACCGACTTACCAAACCATATTTTAGAATAACCCAGCTCGGTATACCGAGCTTTGATACCAATCATCCCATAAGAAATTACCACATAATACTGCGACCTGCAAAAGATCAGTTCGCTGGGCTCGCTCGCCCTCTAAGAAGAATGCTCCCCTCGGAAGAAGAGATCTACGAGTCCCCTAGGCCGAGTCCCCAGACTCCATACCTGACGACCTAAAACCATAGAGCCTCTCTCCCATGACCTGAAGTTGTAATCAGGCACAGTAATCCAAGAAAACGTAATCATAAACAGCCCCAAAAAGTCAAAACACACCTTCCTTTAACCATCCCATTTAAAGATTCATTAAATGCAGCCTGACAAAGTGTAGGACAAGCGTCCTCCCCCCATTTTCTCGTAGTATAATAAACGCAGTGGGCCCAAAACATTCCTCGAGAACCCTACCAACTTCCCGCTCCTATATATCCCATCATCCTTTTACGCCGCCCCATTCACACAAAACCCCTCCATCTCCCCTCACTCGTCACTTTACTCAAAAATACAAGGAAAAATCGTCATTTTCGCTCTGTAAGAAAGATCACATACTCTCTGGTCCACACAAAAATTACCAACAACACATCGCTCATCACCGACCTCCACAACAGCAAGAATGTGTAAGTCCCCTGAAATCCCCCTTTTTCAATAATTAATTTTAATTCATACATCTGTTGCATCTGCTGAGTTGTTGTGTTTTATGCTGTTTTCCACTTGTGATATCCAATAAATGACCAAATTAGCTTCTTCCAATCCGAATTCCCAAAATTCAAACCTTTCCCCTGATTCCAATCCCACCGAAAACCCTTACATTCTTAAGAGAAGACGAAAACAACCTTCTTCTACCCCCGGTCTTCATAACGAACCAGAAGGCGACGTTAATTGGTCGGAGTTAAAAGCTCAGACTAGGGCTCGTACCAACGCCCAAAACCTTCTAGAAAACATACCAGAAGACCCCTCTCCTGCCCTCCTGGCCATTGTATACATACCAGAGGGCATTCCCATGGACAAATCCAATAATCCACCACCCTGCGAGCACTTTATAGAGAACCCCGTGACTGTAGCGCCTTCCATAGATGCTGCCGATCTACTTCCCTCACCCCTAGCAACCAGGGCGGTCAAGGATAACTATTGGTTACTCCCCGACCCAGAAAAATTAGAAGAATTCCAACGAACCCTCAACCTCCATGAAACCGCTAGAATGGTTTTACCTGACCTTCTCCATTTAGACCCCATGAAACCCTCCCCAGATCATATAACCCTTTTTGACGAGTTGCTTAGAGTGGGATTTTGATTCCCACCACACCAATTTTACATTGAGACCTCCCTCTTGTATAAAGTTTCCCCTTTACAATTGACCTCCAATTCCATAAAATTTATGGCGGGGTACCTTATACTATGTAAATATTATGACACACAGACTAACTCAGGCTTTTTCCATTTCTACTTTCAAATAAAACATCAACAAGATTCCTTTTATCTTTCTGCCCACTCGGGAAAATCTCGCTTTTTAATAAACCCTTCCAATAAAGTTCCTGAATGGAGGAAAAATTTCTTCTTCATTCACAACACCGAGAGCTGGCCTTTTCCAACCGAGCTACAATACCATACCCAAAACAAACCAAACCTCCTGGCCCCAAACATTTTCCCATCTAGTACAAAAAATATTCGAACCAGCTTGCAGAATGGAGTAAGCGCCCATTCGACATGGTGCTACTCACCAGCCGATCCAAAATCTTCAAATACGTGGGCATCGACTCTCGTCCGGTCTAACCAGATCTTTCCATGAACCAATCGGAGTTCGGTAAGTCTCCTACGTTATATAATTTCACACCATCAGTTACAATTTGATAATAATGCATTACTCTATTATTGCAGTTGCATTTTTCAATAGATGATCTTCACCGAGCTCCGAGGAAGTTAAGGAGCAAGTCAATCCACAGCCCGCTGTCACCTCAGCACCTCCTCCCCCGGTCATCAATGTGGACGAAGTGTTAAACCAAGCCCTTGGGACAGAGGCTGACCAGGAAGTGGAGGACAACCTAGAAGAAGTGCAGTTGGTGCAGAGGTCCCCAAAGGGGAAGCGACCCCTCAACCCCACTGCCAAGAGCCCAAACTTCCCTGTCCAAAAACGTTGTCGCCTTCGCAAACCTCACGCCACGACCTTCTCAAGATCTCTACCCGACCTGGGAAAGGGATTGGCCCAGTGCAACAATGCCAAAGAGATRTAGGCCTTCCTCAATGAACGGCTAGTCAAACGGGTAATTACACAGAACTCCTCTCCTTACCAAGATAATACCTACAAACCCTTATATAATTTCGTAATACAACCGAGTCCCCTAGTATCCAAGATATTTGAGGAACTGATGGCTCAATCTGCGGAGAGAGAGCTCCAAACAACGTGCGATGAGCTGACCGCCCAAACTTAGCAACAAACACGACAGCTATCCCTGACACAAGGAGAGCTGGATGGTGCGATTCACCTGTTAAAAGCTCGTGAGGAAGAGATTCTCATTCTGAAGAGTCAGGTGTACAGCTTAAAGGATGAAACAGCTCGCTTGGGCAACGAGGTCAAAGACGCACAGAAACAAGCTCGCCAGATCGAGGAGCTCAAAGTGCAAAATTAAAAGCTCGAGGAGAAAAACCAGGTGGCGCATGAGAGAGGTATAGCTAAAGGTCGGCGAGCCTTCCTTTTGAGCATAGTAGGCCAAAAGTACATGGGAGTCTAACGGGAAGAACTGCTAAAGGCATACAAGAAGTTTTCCATATACTTCGGCAAGATGGCTGGTGGCAGCAAGGAATGGGTTTTCAAGGCCGCTGGAATAATCAAGGACCAGCTTGCGGCCCTGAATGTCGCGTACAGCCCCGATGTGCCAGCCATTGTTGACATGTTACCCCCCTTCAGCTTTAGTTGGATCACTCAAGACATTTGAGATGGAACATCTTGGTTCCAACTCAAAATAAAAGAAAATTCATATGAAGGAGTTCGAAACAGTATGAGGTAGTGAGACTTTGCACATTCGGATGTGACACCCTGACTTGCTTCCCTTTCTGACATGCCTTGCATACAAGGATGATCTTGATGTTGAGCTTAGGAAGCCCATTCACAACTTCTTTTTTGTTTAGTCTTTCTAGCATCTTGTAGTTGACATGTCTGAGCTTTCGACATCACTCAATTAAGGCAATTTGCAGAACACATCACCACTGATTTGGTAGTAGTTGTCGGAGGTCCTCTGTCCAGTAAGGATACATGCATTGCCTTCATCATAGACTTCACATTTTTCATAAGTGAACTTGACATTAAAACCACCATTGTACAGTTGGCTTGTGTTTATCAAATTCGCAGTTAAACCTTCAACAAGTATCACGTTCTCGAGCTTTGCAATTCCAGGGACATGAAGAGTTCCTTCGCCAATTATTTGGCCATTTTCACCTCCACCATACTTTACCTTCCCTCCTTGAAATTTGACAATGTTGGAAAGTAGATCTTCCGAGCCAGTCATGTGTTTGGAGCATCCACTGTCGAAGTACCAGGCTCCAGGAGCGTGGGGTTTCAAGGAAGTATAAATCAAATTTCATTTGATCTCATTATTTTTAACCCAAAACTGTTTGAACCTGGTGTTGGTTTTGGTGTTAGTAACACGGAAACTGTCATGGGACTCAGCAGACAACTTTATCCTCTAAAATTGCCTTTTCTCGCCAACTATCTTCCAGCAGAAAGGTCGAATGTGACCTGGATCACTACAGTGATGACACATAGACTATCTCCTTCTCCTATTGTGGCTTTTGGTCGATTTCGGTGTTTGGCTTGGTTCTGGCATTTAGTGATTGAGCTTGAAATCGATTCCGTGTCTCGAGGATTCTGGGAAACTCATATCCAGAATTTCATCAAGCTTTGCCTTGCCCTTGTTGAGGTTTGTGATGGTTCCTTGAACCTTCTTTAATTCAGTGATAAGCGAGAAATTGTACGGTAATTAATGGTTTAATTCCTATATTCTTATGTGCTTAATATTCTCATGTATGTTTATTTCTCGCATATTTACTATTACAAATGGAGGAGCACCAATTGTACATTTCTTCTCTATTTTGCAGTATTTGGTGTTATAAAAGTGAATGATGTTTCACAAGGAAGTCGAGAGACGAGGATCAACCAAGCGACGAGAGAAAATCGGCGAATCAGGAAGGTGCGTCGACGGCTCGTGTCGATGCCGAGGTCAGATCGCGTCGGTTGACGCGATATGTGGTGTTTCATCTCTGTCGCGTCGTTCATGCGTGCATCGGTCGACGAGAAGCTTCTGAAGCATCGATTCAAGGTCCGTCAATCGACGCCATGACGACGGGAACTTTCTGTAGCGTCGATTGGAGGGGCGTCGGTCGATGCGGGCAGATGATGCGCGTCGACGCCAAGGGCTAGCACACGTCGGTCGATGCCGACGCGGCTGAGTTATTTTAGGAAGAAACTTGCACGGAAAGAAAAATGAGTCATATATAAACCCGACTTAATCCCGTCCAAAACACAACATACACGGAATACAACATATCCTAAGGTTCTAAGGAGTTCCATTGAGGTCCCAAGTCATCTTAATTCATCCATAAGCAAGAAACCTGAAGATTGAAGATCAAAACGCAAGATTCAAGTTCTACACATCGTTTCTCCTATTTTCTCAAGGATTATATTTGTTTATCTGAACCTTTTCATTTATTTTATTAACTCCATGAGTGAGTAAACTTATTATCTAGTTTTAGGGATGTGGAAACCCTCGTGAAACTATGTTTAATTAATTTATGCAATATTGTCTTTCGTTCTTCATATGCGGTTGCTTGTGTTGTTCTATTTTCAATTTATGATTGCCTAGTTCTTAATTTAGCTTGATCACCTAGATTAGGGATTGGTTATCTATTGCTAGAAATAGGATTTCTTCTCGTGTAATTGTCGTAATTACTATTTCTTTGAAGCAACTAATGATTGCAAATCGTTAGGGACAACACAACATAGGTTGAATAAACCGAGCTTATGTGTTTATTGCCTAGATTAATCTATTTGCCTGATTATTAATGTTGTTGTTGGGTTGAATCTAGAGAGCTTATTCTAGGTTATTCAATAATTAGAATCAATTAAAGAGCTTATTTTAATTGAGTAAACGGTAAGGGAAAATTCGAGTAACAGAGCTTATTGTTACTTAGGATTTTTAGTCGCATATGATAAATGGATTATGATATTGTGGTTGGTTAAATGAGTGAATCGAGGGTGAAAACTGAACTAGAACTAGACCTTTATTATTATTGAATTTTTCATTAATCATTTTCTTGCTTGTTTTTAATCAATTGCTTATTTATTTCGTTAGTTAATTTTCTTAGAATAATATTTAAAACCCCATATTTTAAGTTTAATAAAATATAAATCATCACAATCTAACCACACTCCTCGTGGGATCGACCCTAACTTATCACTACTACTAGTTAGTAGAGAAAAGCTGAGGAAAATAAAATATTTAATTTGACGCTTAACGACGAGAGGGTCATTCAGTTTTCACTTGTTCTAGCTCAGCATCCTTTTTGGTGAGTGAAAAATCTAGTCAGACAATTATATTCTGTGGATCATCCTTTTCCTGAGTCAGTTTGTCCACCTTGATCATAAGAGCCTTGACTTTGAGTACTTGATTTCCCCAACTAGCAAATAATTGTTCATACTCAATGCTCAGTTTTTCGTACTCGTCAAGAGATTTATCAACCTCTTCATTCAGGCACAAGGTGTTGATTTTGGTGTTACCAACACGGATGTGATCATCCCACATAACATTAGCAAACAAATCCAGAGCAGATTACAGTTTGTTAGAAAATCAAGGCTTTCAACTTACCGACGACGATGTGTTCACTAAAGAGCCTGAATGGTTCTCTTTGCGTGGTCAACATTTGGCTGGAGCCCAGGTCATTGATCTCCCTTGGCATGCGCCTACTCGGGCTGGTGGAATTTCTGGTGAAGGTTCTGATGTTCCTAACACCAGTACCAACATGGTTCATTTTTATGCTCCGATTGTGCGAGCGCAGATTGTTTTGATTAATGACCAGATTTCCAAGTTGCAGGCACTTCGAGGCTCGCTCGTGAAGGCCCTTTTGCTTTCTGACATGGCTGCTGATGCCAATGAAGATGGAGATGTTGTTGAATCTTGGCAAGTTTGGCCAAGAGAAAGAGAAGGATCAAATCCAAGATGAGGATGTTGAAAAGAATGAAGAAGATGTTTAAGAAGAGGAAAGCTAAGGATGATGGGATGACACTTTGACGATCGAAGAGTATGCGTAGTCATTGATTCCTTATGCTTATTTGGTTTTTGATAAGTGTCTTATAAACAATTATTTCTATGGTTTGTATATTTGAACAATGGTTCTTTGTTTAGGGGGAGTTTCTAATTTAAGGGGAGACTTAGAGTTTTTGTTTGAACATTTTGATGTGTCATGGTATTTGTCCAAAAAGGCAAAAGGTGGAGATTGTTGAGAATTTTATTCTTGGCAATTTTTCCTTTTTTAGTTGTTTGCCCTTCTTGGGCTCAAAATAAATTAGGACTCTAGATTTGTTTCCTAAATTGAGTTTAGAACTTTATTTAGTTTTCTACATTATGTTTTACTTGTTTACCAAGTATGTGAGTCTTATCTATTTAAGACAAGACAAGTACGCAAGAGAAAAAGACCTTTTTTGATAAATCTTTGCACGCGGCTTTTACGAGAAGGACGAAGCAAGACGATGCAAAGCGAAGCAAGAAAAACACAAGCAAGTTGAATACTTGGAGTCATTGTCCGAGATTAAGATCTTTGAAATTGCATGACCAAAGAAGAAGATCATCCTTTGAGGAGACAAGTATTTTAGTGTCATAGTGTTTGTTACTTTAGTTTTTATGTATTACTTTATATCTTTTGTATTTGATCTTAAACAAGACTAGTAATATAGTTTTCGGGTTTGTATACCCAAGTGCGTAAGTATTTTTACTTACGAACCAAATTTAAATTGTTGTGTTCACTTTTAATATTTATTCCGCTACAAGTTTTAATAACTTTATTTGATGTTATTGGTGTTTTTAACACCAGTCTTAACATTTGTTTAAAGTCTATTCTTATTTTATTATTTACAACTCTGGAATTGTGCAGCGTTAGTTCTAGTGTTCTCCATACCAAACTTAACAGTGTTTTGCCGATACTTAAATTACAAGCGGAACATCTAATATTCCCACTTAGAAAACATACAAGATCCGAATCTCACTTGAAATCCAAGCAAAACTTAAGCCTACTATTCTACAAATATAACCCTCCACATTGGAACAAGGCCTTATTAGGCTAAGCCAGAGGGATCCCAGTTTGATAGTATCATATTCTTTTATCGGTAAATTTGAGAAAAATACCTTTTCTCTATATCAATGCATAATTCAGTCCCTGCCTAAATACCAGATGTACTTACACTGAGTACTAAATGTATAACGAATAAAAAATAAATGCACACTCGCAAAGTATTGGATGCATGTAAATTAAGTATCGGATGCAAAATAACTAAGTACTAAATACATGCAAACTACGTACCAGATGCACATACACTAAGTACTAAATACATCACGAATAAAATCTAAATACACACTCGCACAGTATTAGATGTGTGTATAACAACTAATTACTATATATATGAGAATTGAGTAACAAATGCATATATACTTAGAACTAAATGAATAATGAATAAAATTTAAATGCATGCGAAATATAAATAAAATCGGGATTAATAATTTGATAAAAATCGGTTGGGCAAAAAAATCGGCCTAGGCGGGATAGATGCCCTAGGTGGTCTAAGCACCTAGGTGATTCAACCAAAAGACTGGTCTACGAGGGCGCCTAAGCTGTATAGATGGCTAAAAAAATAGGTAACATAATATTTTTTTTTTCCAATAATTCATATTTTTAATGAAACTTTGTACAATAAATGTTATTATTGCAATTTGTATATTCTCCTACATTGTATTAATTATTCTTGTAGAAAAGAGTTATAATAATTTTAATACATTAACAAATTTTATTAAAGTCTACATAATTATATAATATAGTTCCATCGAATTCCTTTAGAATCCAATGGAATCGATGAAACACTAGGCTAGATGGGTGCTTAGGCAGTCTAGATGGCTAATAATCAGCAAAATAAATAAATAAAATTATAAATTCTAGGTGGGCCTAGGCGCGCTAGGCAGTTCAACAACCGACTAGGGCCTAACGAATTTAACAACCTTGATTTTGAAGCACAACATTATTGGTTTTATATGTACATGGTTCTTTGTCATTTTATTTTTGTGAGTTACACATTATCATCCACCTTATATAGATCAATATAAAAGTACTTGGTGTGAAAAGGAAGAAGTATATTATTTAGTATCAATGTACAAGTTTGTCATTGGAATGTTTCTCTCCTAACTATTTTTTTTAACTCCATTAATATGACGAGTTTCATTTAATCATCATCATGTAAGAGAGTTAATGATGAAAATCTAGACAATAATGATAAAATTAAATGTTGTTGTAAAAATATATTTTTCAATGACAAAAATAAAATTCGTCACTATTGATTATCTTATTATGACAGACTTTTATGCTTTAAAAGGAAATCGTCATTAAAAATGAGATTTCCTCTAGTGACTATTTTTACTCCAACCAAGTACCTCTTGTATTTCGACCAAGTAACACAAGCATACTGAACAATATAACGTTTATTGTTTGCACTAAGTACTTTTTGTATTGAACCAAGTACTATTTTTACTCCAATGAAGTACCTCTTGTGTTTCGATTAAGTACCACAAGCATACTACATAATATAACATTTATTGTCCGCACTAAGTTCTTTTTTGTATTGAACCTAAGTATTGTCTTTTATTCGTTATGCATTTAATACGTAGTGTATGTGTATTTGGTACTTAATTATTAACCATGTGATGGTACTTAGTTGTTATGTATGCATATGATACTTAGTTATTTTACATATGATACTTAATATCTATGCATTTGTACTTATTCAATGTGCATAATGAGTGTGCATTTATTTTTAATCATTATTTGTTTTAGTATTCAGTGTGTGTATTTGGTACTTAGTTCGTGTGTATCGAGTACTTAGTTGTTATGCATTTGTTACTTAATTTATATTTATCCAGTATTTACTTAGTGTATTTGCATCTAATACTTATTTGTTATGCATCTTATACTTAGTTTATATGCATCTGGTAATTAAGATTATACATCTAATATATGAAGGGTTCCATTTTTATTTTTTTTTAACGTTATGCATTTAATACTTGATAAATACAGTTTTTATGCAATAATACATCAATTGTATCTCTTTATCCCAACTAAGTACTATTTTACATACAATAGGTATAATTACATAATTATTTATTAATCTCACACCTCATATTGGGAAGTAAACATGGACAAATTAAGGATATAGATGAGGAGAATATGGTATAACACGTAATAAGAGAAATGACAATGCACTATGTAGATATGGAACTAATATTAGTGTGCTTCAAAATATATTGAAATCATGCATTGTTGATGTTCATTCAATTATTTATTCAATTCATTAATTCTTATTTAGTTTATAATTCATGGGCATTTATTTTTTTTATTCGCTATGCATTTAATATTAAATGTAGGTGCATATGGTACTTATTTCTTGTGTGTTTTAATATTTAGTTGTTATGCAATTGATATTTAGTTTATATGCGTATTTGATGAGTGTGCATTTGTTTTTTATTCATTATTCATTTAGTACTCAGTTTATTTACACCTGATACGTTGTTCGTATGTACTGAGTACTTAATTATTATGCTCTTGATACTTAGTTTATATGGATATGTACTTTATGAACGTTCATTTATTTTTTAGTCTTTATGCATATAATACCCAATATTTGAGCATATGGTACTATTTAGAGTGCATTGAGTACTTAGTTGTTTTGCTATTGATACTTAGATTATATACATATTTACTTGATGGGTGTAAATTTATTTTTTATTCGTTATTCATTTAGTATTAAGTGTATGTGTATCTGATACTTACTTCGTGTGTATTGAGTACTTAGTTGTTATAAAACTAATACTTAATTTATATGCATTTGTACTTGACGAGTGGGTTCAATTCATAAATCATATACGAGGTTGAAATAAATTTTATAAATTTTCAGTTAAAACCCAAAGTTTATCTAATTTCCTTTGGCCTACCCAAAACCCCAAAACCCGTCACCATCCAATCCTTATCATTGCCACGAATCCCGACGTCGGCCCGACTTTGTAACTTGTGCCACCGACAACCTTCTTGACCTACCTTGGCCAACTTCTGGCCACACCCGGCAAGGAAACACATACATAAACTCACGCCACATAACACACACACATTACACACAGTCCCTCTCCAGTCCAATTCATATTGAAATTCGACATGGGGAGAGTTCAACGATGGTGACAGGCTGAAGTTTTGTGGCCGAAGGATGGAGTATTCGACGACCAAAGTCATGAGTTTTTAGCACTTTTACTCAAATTGTCAGTAATTAAGAGCTTGTCCTTGAAAGTCGATTTCAGATTCGAAACGAGGGTGAGATTATTCAGAGGAATAATTTTTTTGAGTTTTTCTTTACGACAGAGAAGTGGCCATCGACGGCGACGGCAAGATGGTTGAGGACACCGGCAAAAAATTAAAGCTTATAAAGAAAATGAAGCAAAATAAAAATGATTTATATTTGTACAATAAGAAGGGTGTTTTAAACATTTTAGTTGGGTGGGGAGTTTACTTAAATTTATTTTTACATTGGGGAGTGCAGAATGAATAAAAATAGATAGGTACTAATTCAAAAGATAAAAATAGGGATGGAGATTTATATCCAAAATCCCCTTCATTTATACTCAAATAGACTATGGACGCCGAAGAAGACTATACAGAACAATAGTAACTCATGTTCTCTCGTTGATGTTGTAATTAAACAAAACTAGTGCTATAAATCAATTATTAATTACATTAACGTAGGGGTTAACATATAAACGAGACAATGCAAAGATATTGACACCCATAAAACAAGTGTAACCCAACTTTAGCTAGAGGGCTGAGACATTTATATCCTTCGGTTGACGTGCTAAAGCTTAACAAATGACAAGAATATTAAGGGCGAAACATATGTAAATATCCAACAGCCAAAGCATATTACGAATCCAATCAATAAGTAGCAATCTCTAGCACAAAATGAAGTAACTAAGTCGGCTAGCTTGTTAAATTGCCCATGAATACAACTAAATGAAACTGAACTGAGTTCAAAGTAAGTAAAAAAGGATCCTAGCAGTAATAGTTTCAAGAGACAAGAGACAACACAGCGTGCAAAAGTATTGTCAACCAGTGTACATACACTCAGGTCAGCCTAAAAAACTAATAAATTATAGGCACATAAGCACATTCCACCGCATTCTTGGCAATCATACCCTTTCCATCACGCCCCCAGCCGGTTCCCCAGTTATTGAGGTATTGCCAATAGTGAACTCCTCCTTTGCAACCCTCCCCGATCACAGCAACTAAATGTGAATTTATTTTATCTCCATCCTCGACGTTCTTGATGCCCTCAAAAACTTGATTGGCATGATCAAAATGCTTAAAAATTTTGTTTGTATACTTCATTAGAATCATAAATGGTCCATCGGACCTCAGATGTGATTTCAAGTCGTCGTTGGCTGAGGTATTTTTTGAAGGTTCATACATTATATAATCCTTCATGGTGAAATGATCGCAAGCCTAAGACCAAAAGGATAAAAAATTATTTCAGCTTTTATTATAAATACAATTTATTTAATTATTTCATATGTAATTTGTATTTTAATTAAAATAATTAATTTAGACTTCATGACACGTGCAAAACACCATTTAGCACGGACGTGCACAAGGGAACACATTAATGTGCAGAAATGGACACTGAATTGTGCACAAAACAAATCAGACGACAACCACATCAGATGACGACACTCACAGATTTTTTTTAAGACTTCATTTAAGACTTCATGACACGTGCAAAACACCATTCAGRACGAACGTGCACAAGGGAATACATAATGTGCAGAAACGGATACTGAATTGTGCACAAAACAAACAAAACAAATCAGACGACAACCACGTCAACCACGTCAGACGACATCGACTACATATGGCTATATAATAAATTAATATAAACCTAATATAAGGATCTGCAATGATTAATGGATAAATCATTTTCGGTGAGTATAAAAAAACTTATGTTTTAATTTTCACATTTAGGGAAAGAAATAAGTAATGAGAGATATAGTTTAGCATATTACCTTATTATACACATGAAATCCCTGTCTTGGACCTACGAATGGATAGGCAGC
Source organism: Phtheirospermum japonicum (assembly GCA_014905375.1). NCBI lineage: Eukaryota > Viridiplantae > Streptophyta > Magnoliopsida > Lamiales > Orobanchaceae > Phtheirospermum > Phtheirospermum japonicum. The sequence continues at coordinate 34,017 of BMAC01004070.1, forward strand.
CTCAGTGGTGACTCCAGTATTAGTCATCCACCTCAAGACATAATGTATGGTGCCAGTTCTTGCACCATCAATGGTATCCTGCACCGACAGCCATGGGATATCTTGAGGTGGGTCTTCACCAGATAACAACTTTAAACGATATCTCGCCTCGACACAGACAGTTGTTGCATGGTGGACACAGCAGCCTATTCAAAGAAAAATTCAATTACTTTTCTGAACAGATATTAATCTACTACTACCATAAATTATTGATTTAATGCACAATTGGGAATTAGTATTGCAGAGTAAATATTGATGTATAAGTTATTAAAATTATATGTTTTGTTTGACAAAGAAAACAATATATAGTCAATATGACTTCATTATTTGGCCCGCGAAAGATTAAATCCTAGCTACGCCACTACTTATATTGATCACTAAAATTGAGTTAAGGGATGAGAACATAGATATTAAGTGGATGTAGTAGTGTGGTGGCAAATAGTGGAAACAAATGCTTGTGTCTTGGGCTAATGTGTTTTTGGTATGTTTAGCATAGGAAAATTATAAAGGAAAGATTCAAATTGTTACTTATTTGTGCAAAGGAATATGCTAAAAAAAACTAAATGTTGATGATTTTCGATATATTCCACGCTTCCACATCACAGTAAGTCAAGTCCGACTGCGTGACGTTTTTAGGACATGAATCGGGAAATTGTTACTTGTTTGTGCAAAAGAATATGCTAAAAAAAACTAAATGTTGATGATTTTCAATATACGCTTCCATATCACAGTAAGTCAAGCCCGACTGCGTGACGTTTTTAGGACATGAAACGGGAAATTGTTACTTGTTTGTGCAAAAGAATATGCTAAAAAAACTAAATGTTGATGATTTTCAATATATTCCACGCTTCCATATCAGAGTAAGTCAAGTCCAACTGCGTAACGTTTTTAGGACATGAATCAGGAAGACACAAGTGTCGAAGCTAAGATTATTGAATTTGTTAAAAAAGAATTTATTGTATCGTTTCCTCATAGAAAGTCTGGGGTACATATGAAAGAGAAAAAAAAATCTTCGAATTATTTTATATGACTCTTAGTTTAATGGCATTGTTTGCATTATTTTGGCATATTTATACGAGTTAACAGTAGCACTCATCGTTGGTGTACCATTTAATCATGTCATAGAAAAGAAATCACATGTAATACATTGGATATGTTTTATTATTCTTGTTATTCTTCAGCACCAAAACTTAAGCCAAGCACATCTGAAGCAATTTCAAATACAGGGTAGAAAAGAACACTCGGCGACAAGGCGAGCTTTATAATGCTCAACAAACCCATCAGAAAGAAATTCTATACGAAATACCCATTTAGAGCCAACAATAGTAGTATTCGTCAGAGGAGGAGACGACGACTTTATAAACAGAACAGTGGGGGGCTCGACCTCAAGTGGCAAAGGAGCCACAGGGAGCTCTGAGTCGGACGAAGGACATAAACCGCAAGCAGGACCACGCAGGACCGATGAAGGCTAAGGAGAAGGAGCCGAACGATGCATGTCGGGCAGGGAACCCGAGCAAGGCTCCAATAATGTAGATAAATAAAGAGCATCAGGGGTGTATGAAATATGGAATCCAGAAAATGGAAACGATGATTCATCAAACTAAGCACAATGAGTAGTGTAGAAGCGAGAAGCAGAAGGATCGTAACATATAAACCCTTTGTGGGACGAACTATACCTAGAAAAATACATGGAATACTCCTTGAAGCCAACTTGTTAGGCGCTAAATTCTAGAGATGCAGAAATACCCGACAACAAAATGTCTTGAACTTCGCATATTTCAGAGACGCCTGAAATAATATCTCCAATGGGGATTTGTTGCCAAGTAGAGGAGTGGGTAAGCGATTGATATGTAAACTGCGGTAGAAAATACATCAACCCAAAACCAAGAAGAAACTGCAGCATGGAACATTAAAAAGCGAGGCCCATTTCAGTAATGTGTCTGTGCTTATGCTCAGGCCAACCGTTTTGCTACGGTGTATATGAGCAAGGAACCCGGTGATAAACCTTATGCAAGATGAAAAGATCCCGAACATTGGTTTTAAGAAACTCAGTTCCACCATCAATTTGAAACACTTTAACTGAGCGGGAAAACTGATTGTAGACAAACGTACGAAAACATACCCAAAACCTCATAAAATCTTGATTTTGCATGTAGAGGATATAACCATGTAAAATGGGARAAATCGTTAATAAATGTGGCATAATATCAAAAACTATCATTCGAACAAACAGGGGCAAGTCCCAAAAGTCACAATGAATCAAATCCAAAACATTTGAAACACGTTTATCATTTCAAGAAAAGGACCGATGTTTACTCGTAGCCACTTGACAAGGAGTACAAAGGACATGTTTGGGCAATAAAGAAGTAATAGATAACATGCCCAATTTTATTTAACATTGAATTAATGGAAATAAGTACGCAACCTAATCTATTATGCTAAGTCTCAAAAGATGTCTTCATCGAAGTAGTGTGCAAAGCTGCAACAAAAGCCGGACTGCCTCCCTACAAAACATATAACCCCTTACTAAATTTGCCCCGAGCCAGTGGCTCCTTTGTCACTCGATTCTGAATCACATCCAAAGCTGCAACCAAAGCCGGACTGCCTCGCTCCAAAACATATAACCCCTGACTACATTTGCCCCGAGCCAGTAGCTCCTTTGTCACTCGATTCAGAATCATAAATGTTTTATCAGTAAATAGAACGCCAATAGGATAATCGGTTATGATTAACTAATGGACAACAGATTCTTAGTGAGATGTAGAACCACTGGGACGTCTAATAATATAACATGATCATGAATATGGCATGAGCCAACATGAGAAATCAGAATAGAAGTACCATTTGCAACAACAACAGTCTTTATCATTGTAGGGCTCGAGAGAGTGGACGCCCTAGAGTAGAGATACCAATTCGAGACCTGAGATAAATTGACAGAGCACTAAGCATCAAAAGCTTGTGCGAGAATTGCTGTAGAGGGAGACTGGGCATAATGTGTGGTACATCGTTCTGCATAGTGACGGGCTTGCAATAAATTTGGCACGTAGGAGTATAGGGCTTCTTTTGCTTATCACCAGAAGAAGTTGCCTGACCACGACCGCGAGCAGTGAATGAGAAATTTGAGCGGCCATGATTTGGCTGTTGAGACCAAGAGAAACTGGAGCCCGACTGCTAGGCTACAAAAGCAGGAACTGATAGCGCAATATCCATGGAGCAGGAATTGCTCGAAATTCAAGGCTTGGTGGACAAATTCGCGAAACAAGGGCACCAAATACATTGCCATGCGAGTATTGAAGAATCCGGCACATTGAGGACCAAGTCCACCCATAAACTAGTAACTCTTGTTACCTTAATTAATCGGACGACCGATCGCTACAAGCTGGTCACAGATCGAACGGAACTTGCGTGAGTATTCGTCCACATATTGTGATCCGCACAAAGGGAGATAAGCTCGTTTCGGAGATGATTGACACAGGAAGGAGAAGAGTGGCTGAAGGCCAACTCCAAGGCGGCCCAGACGGATAGTGCAATGGAACAGCCAATGACCTCTGTCATGGACTCCTCCGAAAGTGATGTCTGTAATAGACTATGGAGTTCTGGTCCTTCTCGAACCAGGCCAAATACACCGGATTTGAAACAGATTCACCGTTAGTGGTGATTATCAACAGAAACGGCAAGAGTGCCATTAACATGATATATACGATCGTGTGATGTAAAAACGAGTACGACCTGACTCTTCCATATAAAATAGTTGGAACAGGCGAGGAAATGCATGGGTAGTGGTAGATGGAGCTATGATCAGCGAGAAGACGAAAAAAATATTGAAACGAGAGAGGAAAGAAACTGGGGTTTTAGGTGAATAAGGCTGATACCATGTGACAATTGATATGAGATCACTATTAATGAGGTGATAGAAGGAACCCACTATATATAGAGAGTGTACAAGCCATTTACAAGAAAATAAATTATAACAAATCTGAGGATATATTTACAAAGTTATACAATGAGTAAATAAAAATATTTACTCAATTATTTCCTAGTAACAAATCTGAGAAAATATTTACAAAGATATACAATGAGTAAATAATGATTCAAGTATTTCCTAATAATATTCCCACAAATGGATTCAATTTCTTAATAATTGAATTTTAAAATATAAATTATGCATATTTTATCATGATTTTAATGTTGGCGGTTCTTTGTTATATGTTTATATTATTCAAGGTATTGGGTTTTAGAATATTACTATCAGACACCTTGTTGGTTTCCCTATATACATGAGAGATACAATTATTCACAAGAAGAAGCCTATTGCAGAAGACAAACTGTCCTTGAGAGTCCAATGTCCTTTGAAGATTTTGATACTGGTAGAGCAGATGATAGCAGCACAAGAAATGGGAACTTGGAAAAAGTTTTCAGTCCACTCAGGGTCTACCACAATACTAAGCTTATCAGAGTCCCATGTTTCATTGATTATCTAGCAACTTTTTAAAGTTTTATTACTCTCTTTAATTTTTTAAACCCCTTTCTTTTTAATTTCATTTAAGTTCCACGTTTTAGGATTCACAATATGTTAACCATGTCAGCTGCCAAGATCTAATTCCTACAGTATTTAAGGTAACTTTATTCTTGCAAATTTCATATTAAGATCAAAATACATGAACAGCATACAGAATAAACACAAAGTAATTTAATCAATAATAATTCCAAATAATTAAGATTTTAATTTTAGTTAAACTTGTAAAATTATTTGGTTCGCATGATCTTTACTAGTAATTAAAATGTGCGGTACTCACCATCACCGTCCGTGCTTTGTAGAGTGGCCTTCCTTAACACTGGCTGCCCATTAATTACTCTTGTATCATATGACCATTCATAATCATCTGGAGGAGCAGCTGCAACTGGGGGATCAACTGCAAATGGTTTGGTAGGATCCATTTGAGAGATGATATTCCTGCTCAGAATCAAAACCAAACATGTCGTAATAAATTCAAAAGAATGAATAAATAAAGGCTTTGGCTGAACTTATTATGGGAATGAAATTCTAGCACATAGGTTTTAAAATTGATACTGAATGTACAGGGAATTTCACAAATTAGCCCTATTTAAAATTGATACAGAATGTACAGGGAATTTCACAAATTAGCCCTAATCTCAATATCTCATCTAATCAATATTGCTATAGTTCTGTTAACCAATATAAAGAGAAACAAATTACAAATCCTCCATGGCATCAGTCATCATCAAGCACGTTGGAATTTCTTAGACAACCATATCTCTTCTACATCGTGCACACATATATTTCAATTTTTTTTTTTTAATAAAAATAAAGAGAAATGTCAATAGATTGCAAAAATTGCAAGTGGAAAGGGATGGTGAAGGAAGGCTACCTGCTGGCAGCTAGCGGGTGGCGTCGGGTGGCGGCCGGAGGGAGGGTCGCCGGCGTTATGGCAGAAGAATCAAGTGAGTGAGCACTGAGTATAGTTGAGGCGAGTTTGATCCTGAATAATGACGCAAGGAATAAGAAGAAATGGAGGAAATATAAGCGGGCCCACTGAATGCAAATGCAATTACAATTCGAATGCAAATACAGGTTAAGGATAAAGTGAAATGCTACGGCTGGATCGGGAAAATGGACTTAGCTTCCTTTTTAGGAAGTGCCGATGATATTCTCAATTCTTGCTTGGCATTATTTTATTTTATTTTATTTTTCAAACCATTTTTATGTTGAGTTCCATATATTATTACTTAGTTTAACACACAAGGCATTTATAAAAAAAATATTAAACGTAAAAATATTTATAAAAATTACAAAGTTTTAGATTTAAAATAAAAAATTAAAATAATATATTTTCAACCCGTACCATGTTCAATTTTTTTAATTATTATATTTATTAATTAATATTATTTTTTAATATTTAAATTAAATTCGTTAATAATTATATTTACATATTTATAAAAATTCAAAAGATGTCACATTTTCAACCTGTCTCTAATCTATATTAATTCATTTTATGTTTTTATGTTATGATCAATTTTGTTAATTATTATAGTTACATACTTTGAAAATTTTAAAAGGTGTCACACTCTCATGCCTTCTCATTTTGTGACATTGTCTAACATATTAATTAATTATTATATAATTTATTTATTTTTTATTTAGATTGAATTTCAGTACTAATATTTAGTTACATACTAAATTTATTGCAATTATAACATAATTTAACTATACAAATTATTAAAATTTCAAAAGTAAATTACTTCAACTTTTATTATAATAAAGTTTTTTAATTATTTTCATAAATAAAGTTTTTTGTAATTAAAATTATTTTATATGTAATTTATCTTTTAATCAAATTAATTAATTTAGATTTTTTTTACTAATTATATATGACTTATTTATATTTTAATATTAGGAGTATAAATTTGAATTAGACAAAATATAATAAAAGAAAACTATTAAGTTAAGTTAAATATAAAATGAAAATATTAAATTAGACAAGATACAATAAAAGAAAATTATTAAATTAGGTATATATAAAGCTCAGATGATAAATAAGCAACCGAATCACAATTTTTTTTTATTATTATTATCCAAACGAAACATACGAAGCAGACACATAGATTAGGGAGATTTTGAATTAATATATACTTGTTTACCACTTGTGTATTACACGAGAYTTATCAAAAGATAAATATAAAAAATATTTTATAAATTTTTAAATTTAAAATAAAAAATTAAAATAATGTATTCTCAACCCGTGCCTTGGAGTCTATTCTATTTATTAATTATTATAAATATTAAATAATTTTATTTGATGTTTAAATTAAATTCATTAATAATCTTAGTTACATACTTACAAAAATTCAAAAGGAATGACATTCAAAAGGTGTGACATTCTAAACCCTTGTAATATCTATTTTATTAATTATTATTATCAAATTATTTTATATATTAATGTTTAGAATAAATTCGTTAATAATTATTAGTTACATACTTTGAGATATTTATAAAATGTCATTCCCTCGACCCGTGTCGCATTGTACTGGTGTCTAATAATATTTATTAATTATTAGTATATAATTTGAAATATTTATGTTTAGATTGAATACATTACTAATATTTAGTTACATAATCTGATTATTGTAAATAACTCATATTTTATCATATAGAATATCTGAAACTCCAAAAATAAATTTATTTTAAATTTTATTATCAATAAAACTTATTAGTATTTTCATAATAATTTTTTCTCCAATTAAAATTATTTCATATATAGACTGTCTCTTAATTAAAATAACTAATTTAAATTCTTAATTAAAATTAACTAATTTAAATCTCTTAATTAAAATAACTAATTTAGATCTTATTTACTGATTATATATGACTTATTTATGTTTTAATATTAGAAGAATTAAAGGAAAATATTGAATAAGAAAAAATATAATAAAAAATTAAATTAGGTAAGATATAATAAAAATAATAATATTAAATTAGGTGAATATTAGGCTCGAATAACACATGAGCAAATGAAACACCACAAATTGCATCTTATTTTTTAAATTCAACATCAGTGCATATTTCGAATATTATAAGTACATGTTAGGATCACTTTAGTCTATACTTGAGAAATTTGTTCTTTGGTACATATCGCAAATCTAGAGAAATTAAAAATATTAGTTTACGGGGATAAAAAATACTACGAATAAGCAAAAAAAAAAAAAGTGTATAAAGAATTTTTTATAATATATAATTTTTTTTTATATAATTGTATCTCATTCCATAAACAAAATTATTTTTTTTATATATATTTAGTGTTTTTTTTTTTTTTTCACTACATATTCGTTCCATCATAACCCGTACATCACTCAGCTATCTTGACTAGTTGAAAAAAAAAAAAAGACTTATCTATCCACATTTAATTTAGAAATATTATTATTTAAATATAGTTTGGAAACAATATATGATGATTTGGATTTGCTTGCCTACATACGGATATTGGGTGAGGAGAGAAAGAAGTTACTACAAATCTAAGATTGAAGTTACTATTGTTCGACTCTATACATATCAAAATTTTATAGGAATCGTGTAACATCAACATGTATATTCGTGGATTGGTTTCGAGACTCGCACATGTCCCAGTAGAAAAATAAATTATTTTACTTAACATTTATTAGATTATGATCAATTGTATTTATATTTTCAAGGTAAGAGTGCAAGTTTGATCACTCACAGTTTAACGTAGATAACTTAACCTATATTTAATTTAACACGTTTTTATTTATCTGTTCTTGATAACTAGACATTTAATTTAACACATTTTTATTTATCTCTTCTTGATAACTAGACATTCCATTAATAAATGGCTTTTTCATATTACCATTAAAAAACTTGCATTTCTATTTAAATTATCAAATTTGAATTAGTTTTTTTTCAAGTTATCTATAGTCTTTCAAATTTGATAAATTTGTTTCAATCAGACTTTATTAATAATTCTTACACCAGTAATTTATCTCTGACTAACATAATAAACTCTATGTTTTTGTAAGATCTCAGCTAAAACAAAAGTTAGAAACAAGGATACATGCACTCAGATTATCTTTTAATTAGAATGTCATTATGAGTATTCTGTATAAAAAAAATTGAAAAATCCAAAAAAGGCGAATAATTGAAAAATTATATATATATATATATAAAGGCGAGTGTTTCTAAAAATATTTCTCAAAATTTTCCCGCCTATTTTACTTACTATTTGTAGTATGTGTATTTATTATTTATATAATTATTTATGTAAATATTCTTTTGGATATTATGAATTATGTAACAAAATATTAAATATATAAAAGAATTATGTATAATAATAAATAAAATCTGAGAATAATAATAATAATAATAATAATAATAATAATAATAATAATAATATAAATTCTTTTGAAGAAAATATAAAATATAAAAAATTATTTGAAATAAATATATGAAAATAATTAGTTAATAAACTTGATTAACCCAAAAAATCAAAAGTAAAARATAAATATTTTTTCAAGTGKTTTAAATAAAATTGAAAATATTAATAAAATCATATAGATAAAAATATAAGAACTTATAATTAAACTATAAATATTTATTTCATAAATATGAAACAAAACCAAAAATTCAATAATCAAATAAAATTAAAGAGAAAAGTCATAAAATAAGTTATATTAACTCAAAAGAATTCATAATTAGATTCTATAAAATTATTAAATAAATATAAGATAAAAAAATTGATAATAATATAAATAAAATAAATAATAAT
>BMAC01004108.1:0-11958 GCA_014905375.1 Phtheirospermum japonicum
TATATATATATATATAGTATATATATGGAAAAGACTACAGTACATTCACAATACCATTACCCATGTATGGTAATCCAATCATAATTTGACACCTCACCCATATTAATAAATTAGGATCTTTTTAAATAATTCTATTGGTCCAATAAAAAGTGGAGGTATCATACAGTGACTGCATTGTAGAAATTCTCCCTATATATATATATATATATATATATATATATATATATATATATATATGATTAGGTTCAAATGAGAACCATGTCCTTATTTGTGAACCTAGGGTCAATTATGGGCCTTAGATCTAATTAAATGGATGGATCAGATTTTTTTGTATTTCTTATTATAAAAGTATTAGGATTGTATAATAAAAGCACTTTTGGTGTATATAACTAAAATTATTAATAAAGTACTGTGATTGAATAATAAAAGCACTGGCTGGTGTATAATAAAATCACCAGTTCGCATGTTCGCAAATAAGGGAGGGTTATCATTGGAACCCACCCATATATATATATATATATATATATATATATATATTATATATATATAAATCAAAATTACCACTGCACCAACAGGAAGAAAGGACCAGAAATCAACTTCACCAAAGTATTGGTATTAATTTGCTATGTTTTGGTCATTGGTTTATGATCGAATGGTTTTTCTTCACGTTTACATTAAAAGTGTAGCCGTCATTTTTTTACCATTCACCGGTCGTGTAGATGTTGTGTAGTTAGTCAATATTATTTGATATATACTTACGAATGGTGTTTTGTTGAATTGTTTTTTTCTCCCTCTCTTCAGTTGATCTGAAGCAGATATTTTCAACGAATTAGTTCTCGAAGCTACTGACCCATCATACTATACTATTTTTCTTTCTCTTTTAGTATACTTTATTTTGAATGTTTGAATGATTGAATTGTGCCTTGTCTGTGTTATTTTGCTCTTCTAAGTTTGTTTTTTATGAGAGATTATATACATTTGTCTCCATTGTTACTATTCGTGAATAATTGGAATGAAGTAATAAGAAACAAGGACTGGTTCGTATTATTACTATAAGGAACTTTTTTTATATTCGTTTAGGTAACGATATTACTATTTTTTATTTAAATTAGTATTAGTGTTAAGATATTAAGAGTAGATATTCTTATGATATGATTGGAATTTTATTACGTTCTCTCACCGTAACGTTTTTGTGTTTTATGTTTTCATTTTTTTTATGTTATTTTTTCCATGTGTATTTGCAACACTCACTAATTTATTTTGGTTCTAAATATTCTTGCCGAATTTTGTAATTGTGTTTTGTTGAAAATAGTAGCATCATTTCTTTTCCTTTTTTTTTTCTCTTTCAGAAGGATGATGCGACCAAGTTATTCTCAATTATTTGGTATTAATTGTTATGATTTTGCTAACTATTTAACTAATAACAATGTTGCTTTGAAACATCTTGCACTCCCACACTTGTTTGGCACCTTCGGATGTGGTATGTTGGTTGACATTTTTCTAATTTACACTTTTATGAATAAATTTAATCTATTTTGGACTATGCTTTGACAGTGTTTACAAGATCAGAAAATAAGTTACTATAATTGAACTAATGAATATGTATCAATACACGTCATAATGGTGATACGATATCAAATATTTACATCGGCAAACGTGCAGGTTTTATACGGATTTAGCAGGCGACCTCCTTCTCTAGAAGGTGCAATCCTTCTGGGAGGTAGGCGAGCTGTTTTGAGGAGCGGCGACCTCCCGTATAAGAGTGGCGAGCTCTTATATGAGGTGGCGATCTCTTATGAGATAAGCGATATTAGGACAGCTTGACACTGAGTGGTATTTAGTGCTGAGAGCTGGGTTCCACGATTTAACATGGTTTTGGGCCATGTTGGGCTAATACGGATTATTTCTGGGGTCCCGACGGATAAAACATATGGACATGGTTATTAGACCATGGCTATTATGGTAATTCAGCGAGAGTTCTCACATCTATGGAAACTTAACATACAAGAGGAATCTTAATTCTAAGTCGATCACTATTTATGGAATTATAATTCTAATAGGAGACGTGAACCCTAGATTGGGAACACATCTCTCATCTATATAAAGAGGACTCAGACCTCATTTTTTTCTCTTTAAGTTGATTTTATCCTAAGTTTAAGCTCTCGCATAAATCTCTCGAACACTTTCTGACTTAAGCATCGGAGGGTCTACGCCGGGGCTGTCCACCGCCTGGCTTGGGTTTTATTTTGCAGGAAGGATCGATCAGGTCGCCAGGATCTTTCTGGAGGTCTATCAGGTGGCTGACTAGGTCAGCACTTTATATTCTTGAAGCACCAATCTTTTTGGTTGCATCAAGTGGCGCCGTATGTGGGAAAGAGGGAAATCGAGTTCTTGAGCAAAAGGCATGAGAAATTTTACAAGCGCAACATGAAGGGAATAGGTATCACACAGCGGAATTTGAATTTCGGTGCGGATGTGAGTAAGACAAAAGGGGTGAACGAAGATAAACAGATGAGCCGAACTTTTGTGTTCCTTTCAAAACTAAAATCTAGTTAAATAGTGCGCATCTACGTTTGAAAGGGTTTAAGTTCGCCCGCAAGAGAACACGGTCACTTGTAGATTGACAAGTTAACTCGAGTCGATCTCTTGAGAAAGACTAATTGGAAATAGTTTTTGTGTTTATTTTTACGAACGAGAAAATAACAAAATGCTACGCTAAACAAACGAACAAAAGGGTTTTGGTAATAACTAAAACGAAGAAATAAGATTCATACTACGAGCAATTTAAAACTAATCTTGCAAAGAGAGCGTCAATCTCCATGTAAGAACTTAACTAATGTTTATAAAAGTTTTAACAACGAATATTGAAAAGAAATAGATAGATTCTCAAAGATTAGTAAAATGGGGGTTTAGGGCCTTGGAATCATCTCCATGATTGATTGGCATTTCGTCGAACACTTAGTCTGCGAGTTAGGGTTGTCAATCCCAACTCGTGGATCAAACGCTCAACGATCCCATTCGATGGTTCTAAACGACTTCAGGCACTAGACCCGTAAATCCTAACTACCAGACATTGATTAATCCAATATCACAAGCCCAAAACATGATAATAGAGATCAACTAGTTAACCAAAACAATTCTTCACCAAATGATTCACAATAATCCAAAAATAAACGATTCAAATGAATAATCCAAACACAATATCCAAACAACATTACTAAAAATCAAAACGAACCAATGAGAACAAAGTTTAGAGATTACTAAATTTGGAGCAAAGTGCTTATCACTATAATGAAATCCTTTCCAACAACAGCTATTCCATAGATAAGATAAACCACCCTAGAATTCAGGAAGCTTGTCACAAACCTCCAATTCCAACGATTAACGATAGCCAATCTAACATCTATCTAAAATCTGAAAACTAAAGTTTTAATTGGAAACTAAGGTCTTGATCTGGAAAAGAAAGATTAAACGATTCAACAACACTCATGGGTTGTCAGCCCCAAGAGGTTCGAGAATGACTTCCCGTCTAGGTTTGTGACGAACCGGACGGGGGATTAATGGATGGTGTTTCTGGTTATTCTGAATGTGGCTAAGTTATTGGCCTTTTGTAGCCTTCAAATACCCTTTACGTAACTGAAAATCACCACAAAATCCGAGTTTGTAACGCTAACATCCGATTGGATGGTCTTCCAGTCCGATCGGATGAATCATTCTGCCAGAGTTTCTAACACTGGGTTCTGACACTGGGTAACCTAGTGTGGATGACATACCCAGTGTCAGCTGTAATATACCAAATCAGGGCCCAATTTCTTTGAAACTCCACTCGCAGGCCCATATTCATCCACCTTAACACCGAAAGACTTCAAAATACCTAAAATAAATATAAAATGTGGTAAAATAAGTCGAAGATACATAAATACGAAAACATGCTCAATATATCCAACTTATACAAAAATTAACAACAAATCTAACTAAAACACTATCCAAATATACAAAAATCATGACAAATACGTGCGAGTCAACCACCCCATGCTTTATTGGTTTGTTCGTCCTCGAACAAACGAAAGAATCAAAATCTTGTAAGCATGAAAGTAGCTAGATCAAAGAGTCATGTTGTGCATACAATATAGTTTTGCAAATATAAACACTTTTGTCGAAAATTCTTAAGCTAAGCTCGTGTTACCTTTTTACCTTGAAATCGAAAGAATGCATCCTCACAAAAGGGAAATATATCATGGTGCACTCATTCGCTCGTGTTTTTCAAAAGGTAAGTAATGCATCCTCACAAAAGGGAAATATATCATGGTGCACTCATTCGCTCGTGTTTTTCAAAAGGTAAGCGTATACGCTCGGATCAACAGAAATGCATTCAACGACTCGTGAAAATAAAAGACTCGTACATTGTATATGTGTGCAAATTTAATCAAGAATCGGATTAGGACTTTCTAGGGTTGTAATGTAGGATTTTTGGTAAGGTATGTGATATATAAAGATGTGTGGCTAACTTGCGAACAAACGCAATCAGTAACTCACATAATCTAAAATTTTAAGCATAGACCATAATTTCGCTCCTATTTATTCCCAAACAACCATATACAATTATTTTTAGCCATTTATAGCTAAGGCTATTTCTAACCATAAAACCCGAATATTTGCCTTTATAAATAGGTTTTATTTTTAACATCTATATGATCTTATGAACTTAAGAACCCTTAATTTCCATTTTTTGTACTTTCCTTTCTTTCTCTTTTTTTTTTCTTTTCCTTTTTTTAATAGTATTCCACTAATTCCCGCCCTGCAATCGTCATATTTGATTAGCACGAAAATGTCTGGATTTTAGTTAGTATTTTATTTAGTTTTTATTGTTGATTTTGGTAAAAGTTGGATAGATTAAGCATATTTTCTAATCTCCAACTTGTTCTACTGTAGTTTAATTATAATTAATTAATTTTATGCTTATTTTAGGCATTTTGAAGTATTTAAGTTTGGACGTAGTCAGGGATGGGTGTACGAGTGGAGTTTCAGCGAAAACGGTTCGCGATTTGAAGAATTTGAAGCTGTCGATTATCTATAACGATTTTCCATCTGGAACCGTTATAGTAGAGCTGCTGGCCTGCCGAGCCATGCCCACATTGCCGACGCTGGCTGCCGAGATTCGCCCGCGTGGCCCGACAAATTTCGGCATTGATCAATGCACCTGGCCGACGCACACCTGCTGATCGCTGCCTGCCGAGTCCTGCCAAGCGCTGCGTGCACCTGCTAAGCGTTGCGCACACCTTCCGAGCCGAGCCGCATGCCCTGACCGCATCATCGCCGCACGCCGCGCGCGTCGATCTACGCCTGTCGATGCGACGACCCAGAATCATGATTTTTAGGGTTTCTTACTGCCCAAGACTTCCCACAACTATAAATACCCTATGTATTTCAGTTTTTTACAGACATTATAATAATCTTAGGGTTTCTAAGGCCTCTTAGGGGCTGACAACCCCAACGAGTACCGTTTATTTTCTTAGTTACTTTTCAAACTTCTTAGTTTTAAATCTCTAACTTTTAGAATAGTTAGATTAGCTTTTAGTTAGATTCGAGATTTCTACAACAAAATGTTGCGGTTTGTCTTAGTTAATTAGTAAGTATTTATTTTCTTTGCCTTTTAATTTAGTTGCATGTTTTCAATTAGTTTAATTAATTATTGCATCTATGACGAATCGTGATTGTGATTTTGTTGGGTTTATTATGTTGATTGTTTTTGGCTAGATCTTATGGGTCTAGAGTCTAGATTCATTGTGAACCATCATTTGGGTTTTCCCAAGAGGTCGTGGAGACAAATCGGAGCTCTAGAACCCTAGTTTTCTTAAATTATTTTAAGGTCTTTTAATTATTTAATTAATTAGTTCTTAGTTTAAATAGTTATAGATTTAATTAATTAGTTCATCGTTTAAATAATTTCTAGATTTAATTTATTTTCCTTAGTTTAATTAATCTCTAGTTCTTAAAACAATCAAACAAACCCCCACTGTCCGCGTGTTTTGATTAGTTTTATTTTTATTTTCTTATTCGTGAAAACAAATGCAAGAGGAACTTCAGAATCTAGCTTTCCTTTGAGATCGGCACGAATCAACTTACCCACCTACAAGTGATCTCGTACTCTTGCGGGCGAACTTTTTAAAATTGACAACTTTAAATAAAAATAGGTGCATAAAAGTTCGAATCAATATCTCAATAAACCAATGATAAATAAACTCTCATCTTACAAACTTAAACAAAATAAGAGCTACAATTAAGCTCGTGGCTAACAAAGAGACGAAATAAAGGCCCAAGTGGGCTAACGAGGGATCTTTAGTGGTTTTTATTTATGAATAAGGCCGAAAACAGGTTGTATATGTGCCTATCGTCATTTCCAACACAAAATGTACATATGCAACTTTAGAGACTTCTCAAAACACTTATCGAATAAAAGCATGAAATGTTGATAAACACACAAGGCTTCTTACAAGGGTTTAATTCAAACTGAAAACGAGGTGATCGAGTTTTAAGAGTTTCGCAAAATTGCTAACGACTAAGTGTTATTTTAAATATATAATAGTAGGTTTTGAGAAGTTTTACACTAAACAAGCTCAAAAGACTCCGACGATAGATCACACAATATATGATTCCGAAAGGCAAGCTAGTACAAACACAAATAAGCAAGGGAATGATTTCAACATACGTCGACATAAACAATCGGTTGATTCATATGTTGTCACAAAGAAAGACTCAAATAAAACCATTAGACCAAAACGACTACACATGCGATGGTTTCAAGTAAGTTTGCTTCCTCCATCCGAACGGTCACTACACCAATCCGGTCGGACAGTAGTCCAGTGTGCTTTGTCCGATCGGTCAATTTCTCTCATCCGGTCAGACAGCAGTCCAGTGTGCTTTGTCCGACCTGTCAATTTCTCTCATTTGGTCGGACAGCAGCCCAGTGTGCTTTGTCCGACCGATCACTTTCCCTCGTCCGATCAGATATCCTGGAAAAGCATCATTTTCCACACTCTTGCTGCACAACTCAACAAATCATTACCACACCTATCCAACTCAAGTTAATCACGAACAAAAATATGTACCGACAAATAAAATTGAGAAAATTTTAAATTAAGCTAGAAAAATGATACCTTGGGTTACCTCCCAAGAATTGCAACTTTTAACGTCTTTTGCTCTATGACTTACAAAAGTGATGTTATCCGGGATCAAGAAATAAATGACGATCGAGCCATACCTTAGTGTTCTCCAAGAGCAAAAGTGGGTGATGAAGATCACCAAGATGGGCACGACGAGCAGGTCCCATGATGAGAGAAATAAATACTCCACCCAACTTTGGAGGTCGAAAACGTGAGTAATCGATGACCAAAAAGAGATCGAAAGTCAGCCGGAGTGTGGGACAATGCTCGTCACCGGAATGACCAAGAAATCGGTCAAACAGAAGGAATAATCATCAGCCATCCCAAACTCCTCGATTGCCTCTTCTACCGCCTCAACATTAAGATTGATTAAAATATCGGGTAGAACGCAATGCAGCTCAACAAACACAACCTCCTCCAATTCTCGTAACACAACTCCAACATCTTCATAAAGAGCAAGTAAGTCCGAGTCGCCAACATCCTCACTCGGAATCTCCAACGGCAACGCCCTTACACTATCACCCAAAACTTCATATTCAATCGCAAAAGAGGCGATCTCAACCAAATCCTCAATCTCCATATCCTCACATACCTCTCCTAGACAAGCATTCAAGCTTGAATCACCAGCATCTAAGATGGTCTCCACCACATCAAGAATCAGCATCTCTTCAAAGGTAAGTTGCTCTTCCTCAACATAGATAACTGAGTAAGAATCATTATCGAGTGGAGCATCGGGATGATTGTAAATTTGTTGGTTTTACCTCTCTTACAAATAAGCCATCATTTGACCCAACATTGTATCCATGTTCTTCCTGTGTTGCTAAGTCGATTGCGTCAAATTTTGATCAGATTGTGCAAGTTTGTCCCGTTGACGAATGGTCTCAGCTTCTAGATCTTGCTTCCACGCCAAAAATTTATCGTCTAGTATATACTCTTCATGGCTCGGATAGTATGGAATCGATTCAGGAGGGGCATAAGAGTTGTAGCTCGGATGTGGAGAATTACATTCAGATGGAGCATACGAGTCATATCCCGTGTAATAAGAAGGTGAGGCGGAGGGAGCATATGAAGGTTCAAAACTCGTATTGTAGTGGTGACGTGAAGCATGTGGATCGTTAAGGCTAACGTTGTAAGAATTTGGAGGTGGGTCCCATTCAGATGAGCAGAACGTCTCCATGAACCAATAGTATATGTCCTTCCACATCCCCAAGGAATCAGGCTCTGATGGTAGAAATAATTTTCTTGCCCGACCCTTCAACGTGTAGAGGAAGAGTCGCACTTTCACTTTATCCCTCGTAAGGCCTAAAAGGGGGAAGGTTCTTGTTATGGCATCGTACTTTTGGATGAGGTCAAGCGGATCCACACTCGGGAGACCATGAAATACCGGGAGTTTCTCATAGTAGAACTCATCAGGATCGTAGTCTCGCATCGCTTGACTCCATCGAGTGGTCGGTCGAAGATCAAAACAATCGTACGGGTTATACATTCTTTCTCTCTTTTTTTTTAAAAGTGGTTTGTTGAATCTCGGCCTTGGTCGTCGAGGTAACTTGCATACACAACACTCAACGCACAAGATTAAAGGCACCGGTGGATAATAACAAAAATGAACAAAAAGAAAAACCACAAACGAACACGAAACACAAACAATATCAATAAAAATATCAACAAAGATAACAAAGAGCAAACACAAAAATTACAACCTTTTGCCTTCCCCGGCAACGGCGCCAAAATTTGAGCCGAACTTTTGTGTTCCTTTCAAAATTAAAATCTAGTTAAACAGTGCGCGTCTACATTTGAAAGGGTTTAAGTTCACCCGCAAGAAAATGGGGTCACTTGTAGATTAGCAAGTTAACTCGAGTCTATCTCTCGAGGAAGACTAATCGGAAATAGTTTTTGTGTTTGTTTTTACGAATGAGAAAATAACAAAATGCTACGCTAAACACGCGATCAAAATGGGGGTTTTGGTAATAACTAAAACGAAGAAATAAGATTTATACTACGAGCAATTTAAAATTATTCTTGCAAAGAGAGCATCAATCTCTATGCAAGAACTTAACTAATATTTATAAAAGTTTTAACAAAGAATATTGAAACAAAATAGATAACTTCTCAAAGATTAATAAAATGGGGGTCTAGGACCTTGGAATCGTCCCCACGATCGATTGACATTTCATCGAACACTTAGTCTGTGAGATAGGGTTGCCAATCCCAACTCGTAGATAAATGCTCAACAATCCCAATCGATGGTTCTAAATGATTCCGGGCACTAGACCCGTAAATCCTAACTACCAAACATCGATAAATCCAATAACACAAGCCCAAAACACTATAATAGAGATCAACTAGTTAACCAAAACAATTCTTCACCAAATGATTCACAATAATCTAAACATAAACGATTCAAACGAATAATCCAAACACAATATCCAAACAACATTACTAAAAATCAAAACGAACCAATGAGAAAAAAGTTTAGAGATTACTAAATTTGGAGCAAAGTGCTTATCACTATGATGAATTCCTTGCCAACTCCAGCTATTCCAGAGATAAGATGAACCACGCTGGAATTCTGGAAGCTTGTCACGAACCTCCAATTCCAACGATTAACGATAGCCAATCTAATATCTATCTAGAATCTGAAAAACTAAAGTTTTAATTGGAAACTAAGGTCTTGATATGGAAAAGAAAGATGAAATGAAAAATGATTCAACAACACTCATGGGTTGTCATCCCCAAGAGGTTCGAGAATGTCTTCTCGTCTCGCTTTGTCATGAACCGGGCGGGGGATTATTCGTCCATGAAGAACAATACATTTTTGTTACCACGAGACATATTGGCAGCTGCTGATCATTTGATAGGACTGAAATTTGGAATGGGTACACTTGATGATATGAATCATTTGAAAAATAAGCGCATTCGTTCTGTAGAGGATCTTTTACAAGATCAATTTGGATTGTGTCTGGTTCGTTTAGAAAATGTGGTCGAGATGGATTATGGATGGTGTTTTTGGTTATTCTGAATGTGGCTGAGTTCTTGGCCTTTTGTAGCCTTCAAATACCCTTTCTGTAACTGAAAATCACCATAAAATCCGAGTTTGTAACGCTTACATCCGATCGGATGGTCTTCCAGTCCGATCGGATGAATCATTCTACCAGAGTTTCTAACACTAGGTTCTGACACTGGGTAACCCATTGTGGATAACATACCCAGTGTCAGTTGTAATATACCAAATCAGGTCCCAATTTCTTTAAAACTCCACTCGCGGGCTCACATTCGTCTACCTTAACACCGAAAGACTTCGAAATACCTAAAATAAATATAAAATGTGGTAAAATAAGTTGGATATACATAAATACGAAAACATGCTAAATCTATCCAACTTATACCAAAATTAACAACAAATCTAACTAAAACACCAGCCAAATATACAAAAATCATGACAAATACGTGCGAGTCAATAGACAGGGGAGGAAATAACCCCATCACAAAAAGGGTAAACAACAACCCAAACCATAACAACCACACCACCACCCTCACTGGGAAGACAAAAGTTAAAACAACCAGACGAAGGAAGTAAGAAAATGACTCCGGAGGTAGACAAATAAAAGGTTGTTCACATAGGAATGAAATAATGGAAGGAGTAACAAAGGGGAGGACTTTTTATGTCAACAATGGACTCATTGACCGATTGATAGGGTTTATACATCAAGGAAAACTGGATAAATTAGATGAGATCTTGGCAGGCGAAGGTGACATCGAAGAGGATGAAGATATGGAGAATGATGACGAATATAAGCTAGAAGAATTAATGGCCACTCAGAAGAAGAGCAAAGAAAGAGAGCCGTGAAGGCCAAGTCTCAAGATAATTTGAAGCTTAAGGAGGGGAACATACTCAATCGAATACATATCGTCATCTGAGGAAGACGGCGTGGACGATGTTAGAAGAGTTTTTGTGGTGTTGAAATAATTCAACGGGTTCATGGCTTGGTATTATTGGAGATCGATTCAATTGTAAGTTTCAATGTATTTCGAGCTTGGGAAAATAGAAAGAAAATGAAAATAAAGCAATTAAAATAGCTAACTATACTAGGAATTGAAATTGCATATGGGTAGGATGCCTCGTCGTATGCCTCAAATAGAAAATGCAAAGCAATAATGAAAATAAGCAAGAAAATGCAATGTTTCACCAAGTACAAGCATGCATGCACAAGGTACAACTATGCATAAAATCCTAAATAATGCAAGTAAGCAAAATTGAAAGCATAGATGTAAAGAGCAATGGAAATTAACATGAAAGTTTAAAACTTTAAGAAAAATGACAAGCAACAAAGAGTAGATCTAAGATTTAACCTAAAACTATGCATAAAAATAAAATTGCCAAATAAAGCATAACAAAATCTCAAAATCAAGATGATCCAAGAGCCGATCTATGATCTAGATGTGTCACTCATCTAGATCCCATATCCAATTCATAAGTTTCATCATGAATTCAAGGTGCTAAGGCAAAAAGCATAACATGAAGAACAAGCATGGAAATGAAGAACAAAGCATGGAAATAAAGCATAAAACATTAAATTGAAAGGAAACTTACTTGAACTAATGGAAAGAGTAGCAAGCTTGAATTAAATTGCATCAAAATAAATAATCCAAAGGAGTATCTGGATTCTTCTTAGTCTTACAAACCCAAGGAGGTGCTTGAAATTAAATCTAATCTAGAAAAGGAAATTACATGAAAGCTTGAAATTGAATCTAAAACCTAAGAGAGAGAAATTAGATCTTAAAAAATAGAGAGAGG
>BMAC01004120.1:0-12304 GCA_014905375.1 Phtheirospermum japonicum
TGAATCACAAACTATGAAAGTTCACAGGATACTCTCTTGTCCATAGACAAGTGTCGAATTCTATGTTGGCTAAGACAAACCTCCATGCACATCGATACAATACCCAAAATACCCCTTTTACGAATGTCAAGCAATCTAATAATAAATCTAAGTATTGTACAATGTGCACAAGGTTGCCATCGTACCTCAAGTCAAGGATTAATCATGTACTATTGCAATATGGAAATTCTTATTCGACAGACAAATCTTCCAGTTAAGAATTTCCATCGGGTCAAGTTCAATGAACTTGTTCTCCAAGAAGCACCCACATATATGCACTCGCGTCACAACGCTGATGTTAATGGAATGCAACATCCTTGTCTTACAAGCATGCATCATATGCGCAAGTCTTATCGGGCTATTGAATGTCCTATCTCGAAAACCCCATTGACTTGGAACAAGTTTAAGACCGAAACCTTAGAGACATGTTCCATGATTGCCATCGTATGCGAAACCATATCCCATAGTTTAAATTGGTCTAAGGACTTTATCATACGTGCAATTATAATAAAAGCGAAAACATAAGATAAAGAAAGTTGCCTTTATTAATATAATTCTAATAAAATCATTATACAAGTAGAATGAAATCCAATCTAATTGGAACGTCGGGCACTCTACTCTAACAATCTCCCACTTGCCCTAGTGCCAATTGCCCATGTATCTTAGGCCCATCTTCTCAAGATGCCCGTCGAATACATTTTGTGCTAAAGGCTTAGTCATAGGGTCTGCTACATTTTCTACCGAAGTGACTCGATCCACAACGACGTCGTCTCTACCAACGATCTCTCTCACTAGGTGGTATCGTCTCAAGATGTGTCTGGATCTTGGATGAGATCTCGTTTCTTTTGCTTGCGCTATAGCCCGTTGTTGTCACAATAAATTATTATTGGATCAACAGTGGACGAAACAACATCCAACCCTTGGATAAAGTTCCGCATCCAAACAGCCTCTCTTTCTGCATCTGATGCGGCAATATATTCAGCCTCTGTAACAGAGTCTGCAGTCGTCTCTTGTTTGGAACTTTTCCAACTGACTGCTCCTCCATTCAAGATGAATATATATCCAGACATTGACTTTGAGTCATCTACATCGGATTGAAAACTAGAGTCAGTGTATCCTTCTAATTTCAATTCTCCATTGCCGTATATCAAGAATATATCCTTAGTTCTTCTCAAGTACTTAAGGATTTTCTTAACGGCGGTCCAGTGTTCAAAACCTGGATTCGACTGATATCTTCTCGTGACGCTCACAGCATGTGCGACATCAAGTCTAGTACATAGCATTGCATACATAATGCTCCCAATCGCGGATGTATAAGGTACACGAGCCATCTTTCCTCTTTCTTCAGATGTCTTTGGAGACATAGCCCTAGAAAGTGGATCAGTGCTCATTGGGTGGTATCCACGCTTAGATTCCTCCATGCTAAATCTTTTTAGCACTTTGTCTATGTACATGGACTGGGATAGTCCGATCATCTTTCGTGATCTATCTCGATAGATCTTTATCCCAAGGATAAAAGATGCTTCTCCCAAGTTCTTTTATGGAGAACTGCTTAGACAACCAAGTTCTTGTTGATTGCAATATCCCTACATCATTCTCAATGAGTAGAATGTCATCAACATAGAGTACAACAAAAGTAACTGCCCTCCCACTAACCTTCTTATAGACACATGGTTCATCCGAATTCTTATGAAAATCAAACATTTTGATTGTTTCATCAAATCGGATGTTCCAACTCCTCGAAGCCTGTTTGAGACCATAAATGGATCTCTGGAGTTTGCAAACCTGTTGCTCACTCCCAATGGATATGAAGCCCTCTGGCTGCTTCATATATATCTCTTCCTTAATATTTCCATTAAGGAAAGCAGTCTTCACATCCATTTGCCATATCTCGTAGTCATAATACGCAGCTATGGCTAACAGGTTCCGAATGGACTTAAGCATCACTACTGGTGAAAAAGTTTCCTCATAATCAATGCCTTACTTCTGAGTATAACCTTTTGCAACCAAACGTGCTTTAAAGGTAATTACCTCTCCATCTACTCCAAGCTTCCTCTTGTACACCCATTTGCATCCAATGGTAACAATTCCCTGTGGTGGGTCCACCAAGGTCCATACCTTGTTGGAGTACATGGAGTCCATTTCGGACTGCATTGCTTCTTGCCATTTTTCCGAGTCAATGTCAGACATTTCCTCATCATAGCTTCTTGGATCACTATCCAAAAGGAGTCCCTCTTCTTTGTTCTCTAACAAAAGGTTCATCCTCTCAGGAGCCCTTGAAACCCTTACGGATTTTCGAAGAGGTTGTGCTACAGATGGTCCAGCTTCAGCTGGTGTGCTATTTGAGGTAACCTGTGGGATACTTTGTGGTTCTTGAACTTCATCAAGTTCTACAACTCCGCCACCACCTTCAGAAAGAAACTCTTTTTCAAGGAAAGTAGCATTCCTCGAGACAAACACCTTTTGTTCCGAAGGGTCATAGAAATAGTATCCTATAGACTCTCTTGCATACCCCACAAACTTACATAAGATGGATCTCATGTCCAACTTATCTCCCACTTGACGCTTAACGTAAGCATCACACCCCCATGATTTTAGGTATTTGTAGGAAGGTGACTTCCTATACCATATTTCATAGGGTGTATCGGGTACGGCTTTACTTGGCACCCATATAATAGGTATGCCGCCGTTTCTAAGGCATAGCCCCAGAATGAAAGAGGTAAGGAAGTGCAAATCATCATTGATCGAACCATGTCCAACAAAGTTCGATTTCTACGCTCCGAAACTCCATTCAATTGTGGTGTTTCGGGAGGAGTCCACTGTGAGAGAATACCATTCTCTCTTAGATAATCAAGAAACTTAGTTGATAAGTATTCACCTCCTCGATCTGATCGAAGAGTTTTAATACTATGATCACTTTGTTTCTCTACTTCACATCTGAATTCCTTGAACTTTTCAAAGGCCTCAGATTTGTGCCTCATAAGGTATACATAACCAAACCTAGAATAATCGTCGGTAAAAGTTATGAAGTAGTGATAGTTCCCTCTCGCACTAACACTTAGCGGACCACATACATCTGTATGGATCAAATCCAATAGACCTTTGGCTCGTTCCACTTGCCCAACAAATGGTGATTTAGTCATCTTTCCTTTAAGGCATGACTCACATGTTGGCAACTTTTGCTCTCCCTTAAGGTCGAGTTTTTGTCCCAACTTGTGTATCCTTTTTTCGGAAATGTGACCTAATCTAGCATGCCAAAGTGTTAGAACTTTGATTATCTAACTTCCTTTTATTTTTTCGAATTGTGAGAATGGGTTCACTAGGGGAAATGGTATATAAAGAATTCGTCAAATAACCGGAATATATAAAAGAAGAGTCTTTGAAAATGGAACAACTTCCATTCTCAATACCAAGTCTAAAACCCTCTCTGTCCAAAACAGGTACAGAGATAATGTTTCTTGTAATATCTGGAACATAAAGACAATTATTCAAACATAATTTAAAACCATTATCCAAAGATAAATAAACAGTCCCCATCGCTAATGCAGCAACTCTTGCTCAGTTCCCCATTCTAAGGACCGTTTCCTTTCTGTCCAACTGCCTACTTCTTGACATTATCTGCAAATCATTGCAAATGTGTGAGCCACAACCGGTATCCAATACCCAAGAAGCATCATTAACATATAGGTTAACTTCAACAAAATATATACCTGAACTTTTCAGGCTTGCAAGATATTCCTTYCAATTCCTCTTRCAGTGCCCTATTTTTTCGCATTGAAAGCACTTGTCATCAACTTGAGAATTAACTTTTTTCTTACCATTGTCCTTTGTCTTCTTGTTGGGTTTAGAGGAACTCTTTCCTGTCCACTTCCTTTTCTTTGGCTTTSCAGCCTTTGATTTGGAAGAGGATCCAACAAGKATGACCGGCTTATCCTTTTTGATGGTGGATTCAGCCGTCTTCAACATGTTCAACAGTTCAGGGAGACTATTCTCCATGTTGTGCATGTTAAAGTTGACAACAAARYTGTCATATGAGGGAYGCAAAGACTGCAATAAAAGGTCCACATAGAGCTCATTATCKATAACGACTCCAAAGGACTCGAGCCTTTCAATAAGAGCTATCACCTTCAGCCCATGGTCTTGGACTGAAGAGCCCTCAGTCATACGACACCTGAAAAYCTCCTTAGATATCTGATATCTTTCTTGCCTTTTTCTCTCACCATACAARTCTTGCAGGTGGAGAAGGATCTRAGAAGCATTATCTAAAGCTTCATTCTGCCTTTGCAACTCATTTGACATCGATGCCAGCATGTAGCATCGAGCATGCAGATTGTCATCACTATGACGAACATATTCTGCATACTCATCTGATGTCTTATCCTCGGGCTCTGGAGGAGGCGATTTGTCAAGTACATATGCCCTTTTCTCCAAGCTCAGGATAAGCTTAAGGTTTCTCAGCCAATCGACAAAGTTCGGGCCAGTTAGTTTGTTTTGATCAAATATGGATGCAATTGAATTTTTAGCCATTTTAGTAGAGTTATCTACAAAAATAAACGAAGCAGAAAATGTGTGAGTTATCGAAATTATATTCATTTAACATAAGGTCTGTAATATTAAATGTCTCCCACTATTTTATCCAAACTTTATTAACCCCTTAATAAAAATTCGGAAAATCAAATTTTCTCAGTTGGCTTGAAGTCCAATATAAATGTTTCACACCCCAATAATATGAGCCCATGAGAAATTCATGTCGGTAGTCAACTCTTTGACAATTGTATCAAATACAACCTTCAAGAATATTTTGCCTCACTATTTCTCATACACCCCAATATTATGAGCCCATATGGTACTAAGTGTCAAACATAACCCATCAAACATTCGTGTAGATAGAGCATCAAGATGTCCCACGATTCGTGGCCAACATAAAGATGAGTCCAACCCACGAGCATCTCAATGCTTGGTAGAGATCACAACTTTCCAACACAAGATCACTCCACGACTCATGGCCAGTGACCAAGTGCGGTAGCATCATCATGTCTTCTACCTTTGATGGAAGGCATGGAACGATATGTCCA
This sequence comes from Phtheirospermum japonicum, assembly GCA_014905375.1. Taxonomy (NCBI): domain Eukaryota; kingdom Viridiplantae; phylum Streptophyta; class Magnoliopsida; order Lamiales; family Orobanchaceae; genus Phtheirospermum; species Phtheirospermum japonicum. The sequence goes on from BMAC01004120.1 coordinate 5,115, forward strand.
ACATATTTGTCCATTTAATTTGATATAGAATTAATCAAAATAAGTTTCAAAAACTTGGGGTTTACTTTGTAAGACCTCATCAATCTTAATTATTAGGTGGATTTTATTTAATGCATTATTCATCATATGAAGCGCAAGCATAAAACATTAAATAAATCTAACATGCATCCTATGCAAAAAGCGGTGGGATGATCATGGCCAGCCTATGCGACCCATTTGAGCCAAAAATGGGTCTGGGTTAATCTAAGGGGTAAAACGAATAGAACTACTTCTATTACATTTTATATTTCAAACTCATACAAGCATGGGCCTTGAATCATCTATCCTATTACAACTTGTAAAATTACCCACACAGGCGTGGGCCTTTGGTTTCGAACGTCCTCCAATCGAAATTAGAAAACCTCACCACCTAATATACTCTCGATGCAAAATTTAAAACTTTTACAAATAATAGAATAGGAGGCTCGCAGGCCCCGAAAACCCAAAGATAAAAATATACAATCACATTGGTCATAGGCTCATGATCATCCCTAAATAAATCATGCTAACATTCATCACATGAATTTAAAGCATATAAATTAATCAATTTTGTGTGTTGATTTAATTTTAGGATAAATAAATTAATATATATAAGAAATTTTCAAAATTAACTTTTTTAATTTTAAATAGAATAATTAAAAGAAGTTTTCTTTTATTATTACCTGCCTGACCAAAAGGCCAGGCCCAACAAACTGCAACAAGCAGTAAGCACGCATCAACCTCCTTTTATATTTTATTCTTTTTTAAAGACGTCAGCACACTCCTTTTGCAAAACAATCTAATAAACAAATTGAAAAGTCAACTCTGTAATTAAAAGAAGGCTGCCTTTTCGGAAAAAAAAAATATACGGCCTTAATGAAGAAAAGTTCTCCCTTTTCTGTTTTGTTTCACAAAACAAAACTGAAGCCAATCAATTTATATATATAAAGTGAAATTAATTTATCCCAATATTAAATCACATAAGACCAATTTTATCACACACAAAATAAATAATTCTAACAATTAAAATATATTTATCTCATAAACATAAATAGAATCAAAATTAATAATGAAAATGTAAACCGTGTCTCTGATACCACTGTTGGGTTCGCTATAATCGTACGGGGCCTACGCAGCGGAATTAAAATTTTTAAAATTATTAAAACAAATATATATATCAAATATATATCACTAAGCCCCATAGATTTCGCAAGCGATTTTAACGATCGTCATTTTCTATTATTTTGTATCGAATACAAATATTTTGATTCTTATAAAAATAAATAAATTAATACCTCTCGATTAATTTCTTCAAGCGACGATTGAGAGGGAATCAATTCCCGGTTATGTGGCTAACACCGAAACTTCTCGCCGTAGGGATCCAAGCGTATCCCCTCTAATTGAGTCCACCTTTTGATTGCGACACCGGAAAAATCCTTCGCTAGTAGAATTGTTCCGTTTTCAAATTGATTAAAGGAATAACAATTAATCCAACAATCAACAATTGATTGAAGATTAATTATTGTAGATGAAAAATTATCAATTAATCTTCATCTACAAATTGAAGACCAAAATAAAATATAAAACGAAAAGAACTTAAAATTCTTCTTTGTTTTCGAAAAGGCTGAAGGAGGGGGACGTTGTCCTTTTTTTTTTTTTTTTTTTCTTTTGTTGAATTGATAGGATGCAGCACGGCTGCTCTTTTCTTTATATATATATATATATATATATATATATATATATATATATATATATATATATATATATTATAAATTAAGGTTAATTAGATTAGGTCTAATCTTAATTAGTTAATTAATTAATTAAGAAAATGAATTCTTCCCCAAGTCATCCGTCCCCTTATTAAAAACAAAGAGTATGACTTGTTCCCAATTACCTTTTTATATAATATATATATATATATTTATATTTATATACAAATATATAATATAAATTAATTTTATTCTAAAATCTTCAATTATTCTAGTGGGCTTCTACAATTAGGGGCCTACTAGAAAAATTACATGGACTTGGATTTAAAATCCAACTAATTAATTAATTCAAATAATTAACTAATCCATGAATTTAATTTAATCAATCCAATTGACCAATTTAATATATTCCTTTAATTGAGATTTCTAATCAATATTAATTTTAATTACATAATTAAATATTTAATTCAACAATTGAATTAAATAAAATCTCATTTAATTAATCTAAATTAATTAATTATTCCAACCATTGGAGTTATCAATCTTGAAATGTCAACAACCAAAATTATGTGTGACCCTTTTAGGTTCACGACTAACAACCAGCAGTAGGCTTATAACTTTTATAAGTTTATAATAACAATTTATTATATTAATTAATCTAATTAATTAATTCTCTGGAGATTAACTCTTTAATTTCAAGAACCTACAAATCATGACAACATCTAGCAAGTAGCATGATTACCCAGTGTTAGGTGAAATAGCGAGTAAACCTATTTCAATTGCAAGTCCATACATGTACGATCCTTTCGACAACTAGTTTCCCAATTAAATCTTGGGCATGGATTTATAAGTCGAAACCCAATTGATTTAATAACTGTGATTTCATTTCAAGTTTAAGTAATTCATTTATGAATCAATATTCATCGTGCCCTGCCCAAGGTCTTTGAATCACAAACTATGAAAAATCCACAGGATACTCTCTTGTCCATAGACAAGTGTCGAATTCTATGTTGGCTACAGACAAACCTCCATGCACATCGATACAATACCCAAAATACCCCTTTTACGATTGTTCAGGCAATCCAAAAGATAAATCTAAGTATTGCACAATGTGCACAAGGCTACCATCGTACCTCAAGTCAAGGACTAATCATGTACTATTGCAATATGAAATTCTTATTCGACAGACAAATCTTCCCAGTTAAGAATTTCCATCGGGTCATGTTCAATGAACTTGTTCTCCAACAAGCACCCACATATATGCACTCCGGTCACAACGCTGATGTTAATGGAATGCAACATCCTTGTCTTACAAGCATGCATCATATGCGCAAGTCTTACCGGGCTATTCAATGTCCTATCTCGAAAAGCCCATTGACTTGGAACAAGTTTAAGACCGAAACCTTAGAGACATGTTCCATGATTGCCATCGTATGCGCAATCATATCCCATAGTTTAAATTGGTCTAAGGACTTTATCATACGTGCGTATAATGTCAGGCCTTTGAAATGGCAAAAGCAATGTATGCAACTCAAAAGAACTCATTCTAAAATGCATGCTGATATGCATTATAACCGACCCTTCTCCTTTTGTAAATCAAAAAGTCAAACTTGCAATTTTTTTATATATTTTTTATTTATTAGTTGCTGCGTAGCAGCCCACAGTCCTCAAAAACTTAATAAAAAAAAAGAAAAATCTGCCACTTAAAGATTTGTTTTGCTTCAAAAGCAAAACTGACTACAGCCCTTTTGATTTTCAAAGGATTTCCAAGACCTTTTTCTTTTGCAGACAGTAATTAGCTAAATTCAACAAATTGAGTTATTAATTACTGTCCATTAAAAAGCGCAAGCATAAAACATTAAATAAATCTAACATGCATCCTATGCAAAAAGCGGTGGGATGATCATGGCCAGCCTATGCGACCCATTTGAGCCAAAAATGGGTCTGGGTTAATCTAAGGGGTAAAACGAATAGAACTACTTCTATTACATTTTATATTTCAAACTCATACAAGCATGGGCCTTGAATCATCTATCCTATTACAACTTGTAAAATTACCCACACAGGCGTGGGCCTTTGGTTTCGAACGTCCTCCAATCGAAATTAGAAAACCTCACCACCTAATATACTCTCGATGCAAAATTTAAAACTTTTACAAATAATAGAATAGGAGGCTCGCAGGCCCCGAAAACCCAAAGATAAAAATATACAATCACATTGGTCATAGGCTCATGATCATCCCTAAATAAATCATGCTAACATTCATCACATGAATTTAAATCATATAAATTAATCAATTTTGTGATGATTTAATTTTAGGATAAATAAATTAATATATATAAGAAATTTCAAAATTAACTTTTTTAATTTTAAATAGAATAAATAAAAGAATTTTTCTTTTATTATTACCTGCCTGACCAAAAGGCCAGGCCCAACAAACTGCAACAAGCAGTAAGCACGCATCAACCTCCTTTTACATATATATATATTTTTTTAAAGACGTCAGCACACTCCTTTTGCAAAACAATCTAATAAACAAATTTAAAAAGTCAACTCTGTAATTAAAAGAAGGCTGCCTTTTCGGAAAAAAAAATATGCGGCCTTAATGAAGAAAAGTTCTCCCTTTTCTGTTTTGTTTCACAAAACAAAACTGAAGTCAATCAATTATATATATATGTGAAATTAATTATCCCAATATTAAATCACATAAGACCAATTTTATCACAAACAAAATAAATAATTCTAACAATTAAAATATGTTTATCTCATAAACATAAATAGAATCAGAATTTAATAATGAAAATGCAAACCGTGGCTCTGATACCACTGTTGGGTTCGCTATAATCGTACGGGGCCTACGCAAAATTTTTAAAATATTAAAACAAACAAATATATATATATATCAAATATATATACTAAGCCCCATAGATTTCATAAGCGATTTTACCGATAGCCGTTTTCTATTATTTTGTATCGAATACAAATATTTTGATTCTTATAAAAATAAATAAATTAATACCTCTCGATTAATTTCTTCAAGCGACGATTGAGAGGGAATCAATTCCCGGCTATGTGGCTAACACCGAAACTTCTCGCCGTAGGAATCCAAGCGTATCCCCTCTAATTGAGTCCACCTTTTGATTGCGACACCGAAAAAATTCTTCGCTAGTAGAATCGTTCCGTTTTCAAATTAATAGGAATAACAATTAATCCAACAATCAACAGTTGATTGAAGATTAATTATTGTAGATGAAAATTTATCAATTAATCTTCATCTACAAATTGAAGATCAAAATAAAATATAAAAAAGAAAAGAACTTAAAATTCTTCTTTGTTTTCGAAAAGGCTGAAGGGAGGGGACGCTTTGTCTTTTTTTTTTTTTTTTTTTTTTTGTTGAATTGATAGGATGCAGCACGGCTGCTTCTTTTCTTTATATATATATATATATATATATATATATATATATATATATATATATATATATATATATATAATTGGTTAATTAGATTAGGTCTAATCTTAATTAGTTAATTAATTAATTAAGAAAAGAATTCTTCCCCAAGTCATCCGTCCCCTTATTAAAAACAAAGAGTATGACTTGTTTCCAATTACCTTTTATATAATATATATATATATATATATTTATATACATATATAATATAAATTAATTTTATTCTAAAATCTTCAATTATTCTAGTGGGCTTCTACAATTAGGGGCCTACTAGAAAAATTACATGGACTTGGATTTAAAATCCAACTAATTAATTAATTCAAATAATTAACTAATCCATGAATTTAATTTAATCAATCCAATTGACCAATTTAATATATTCCTTTAATTGAGATTTCTAATCAATATTAATTTTAATTACATAATTAAATATTTAATTCAACAATTGAATTAAATAAAATCTCATTTAATTAATCTAAATTAATTAATTATTCCAACCATTGGAGTTATCAATCTTGAAATGTCAACAACCAAAATTATGTGTGACCCTTTTAGGTTCACGACTAACAACCAGCAGTAGGCTTATAACTTTTATAAGTTTATAATAACAATTTATTATATTAATTAATCTAATTAATTAATTCTCTGGAGATTAACTCTTTAATTTCAAGAACCTACAAATCATGACAACATCTAGCAAGTAGCATGATTACCCAGTGTTAGGTGAAATAGCGAGTAAACCTATTTCAATTGCAAGTCCATACATGTACGATCCTTTCGACAACTAGTTTCCCAATTAAATCTTGGGCATGGATTTATAAGTCGAAACCCAATTGATTTAATAACTGTGATTTCATTTCAAGTTTAAGTAATTCATTTATGAATCAATATTCATCGTGCCCTGCCCAAGGTCTTTGAATCACAAACTATGAAAAATCCACAGGATACTCTCTTGTCCATAGACAAGTGTCGAATTCTATGTTGGCTACAGACAAACCTCCATGCACATCGATACAATACCCAAAATACCCCTTTTACGATTGTTCAGGCAATCCAAAAGATAAATCTAAGTATTGCACAATGTGCACAAGGCTACCATCGTACCTCAAGTCAAGGACTAATCATGTACTATTGCAATATGAAATTCTTATTCGACAGACAAATCTTCCCAGTTAAGAATTTCCATCGGGTCATGTTCAATGAACTTGTTCTCCAACAAGCACCCACATATATGCACTCCGGTCACAACGCTGATGTTAATGGAATGCAACATCCTTGTCTTACAAGCATGCATCATATGCGCAAGTCTTACCGGGCTATTCAATGTCCTATCTCGAAAAGCCCATTGACTTGGAACAAGTTTAAGACCGAAACCTTAGAGACATGTTCCATGATTGCCATCGTATGCGCAATCATATCCCATAGTTTAAATTGGTCTAAGGACTTTATCATACGTGCATTTATAGAAACAATAATAGAAAGTAGAAAGGTTTAATGAAAACAGCAAGAGGAGAACAACACAAGCCACTTACTATCCAGGTAATCTATAAACGTCGTAGACACAGAAAGCCCAATATAAATTTTCTATTAAAAAAAAAAGGCAATGAAAAAGAAAATAATAATGCTACTAACCAAACAAGAAACTTGATAACCACAAAAAGGATGTAACACACACTTGGTTAAACATTGTTGATACTCTGGAATTATTTACTTGGCCTACTTTGAAATGAGGTAAATAAAATAAAACTAACCAATTAAAAAAAAACAATCCAGGGAGTAGAGTAGTTTAACAGACAATTAAAGAAATTCATTTTTCTGTCTTAAAGACAACTTAACCAAACCATGTTTAATTAAGTTAGTTACATGAGATTTTTTAGGAGTCAAAACTGTTAGAGTAGAGTGCCCAACGTTCCAATTAGATTGGATTTTATTTATACTTAAATAATGATTTTATTGGAATTATATTAATAAAGGCAGCTTTCTTTATCTTATGTTTTCGTTTTATTATAATT
>BMAC01004150.1:0-11538 GCA_014905375.1 Phtheirospermum japonicum
GAGATATGCTTATCTTTGGGTGGGTGGTATATTTAGATGTTTTCCCATGATTGGTTGAGTAGGTCTTGGGTGAGACGTCTCATACTATGAGACCACTTTTAACCCAATAAATTTACCTGACCCGCAATCTCAACCCGCTCGTACAAACCCGTCACCCGCCCGCCCACCCACTTACCCCACCTTGTTATTAATCGTGCAAAATATATATATATATATATATATATATATAATATATATATATATATATATATATATAATATATATATATATATATATATATATATATATATTGGCTCCGACCGAGGAATGATTCAGCTGCGGCGAACATTGGAAATTCATACTTTCCGGCGTATATTTCGGCCCAACCATTCATTCGCTGATCAGGTAGATTCTTTGGCTCTTTGTTCGTTCTTCGGTATAAGATCTGATTTTTTTTTTCGCCTCCGTTCAAACCATTCAAGTGGCGCAACAACACGCTATTGATCCGTCAAAATTATTGGCTTTTGCATTTCTATCCACCATAAGTAATTTTTTAATTATGAATTGTGAATATTTAATTTTCTAATCATTGATTTGTGGATATTTGATTCAAACCCTAGTTTCTATTGATTATATTTTGTTTCAATTCTAAGTATTTCTTCACAAGTTTCTTGTTTCAGGATTTTCTTAATTGCCGGATATATATTTTTTTCTTGTTACTTACAGCTACAACGAGGCTTTTGAAGGAGTTGTATTAGCATACGATCCGGTTATTTCCAGTGAGTCGGCAAAGATTCTACCTGGAATTCTTCCATACTTTGGAGTTAAACTGAAAGCTTAATTGTTGTTCTTCGATCCGAAGCCTGACATGCTTTTAGGTAATTTTGATCAATTTTACTAAATAATCATATATGTGATCCACAGAGTTGTCTATTTTAGTTTTAGTTTAATTTTTATGAGTTTTGTAAATTTCTTTCAGCTGCTAATGCAAAATACTTGCCTACTAATATTTGTTTCGATTTTAATTTTTCCCTTTTTTTTAACTATGAGCAGTAGCAGTGGAGTTTATGTGAAGCAACTAATATCCAAGACTTGGATGATAGTGCTGATGAAGTGAAATATGGTTTATTTTCCTTGATGGTAGTCTGAATATATTAGCTATAACTTGCGATTTCTTTTATTTTCTTTGATAGATGTGTGTGAATGTTATAAGTTGTTGTTTACAGAATCATGCAGATAAGTCCTGAGTTCCTTTACTGATTGTGAACTATGATGTGCTTATTAACTATTGTATATATTGCGGAACATTATTGTTCTATCTGCATTTCTCTGTTCTAGTTTAGAATATGAGATCCCTTTATTTATAATTTTGCTGTTAAAATCTTAATAATAGTTCTGAAGAAAGGTTGGTTGAGCTCATTAGAACCAAAGGACTGAGAAAGAATATTGCTTGTGTTACTTTTTTTTATAATATAATTACACCATCATCCAAAGTTTGACATATCTTTGTCGGGGCATAACTTTGGCACAAAACTCACCAACTTGCTTCCATTAAAGCTAAAAAGTTTTTTCTTCATGACTAATAAGTGATCATGCTTATATTGTTAAATATTTATTAGGATTCCTCTTCCCCTTCTTTTTATGCATATGCTCCAGGTTTACGCTTACTATTTCTATGAATATACTATTTTTACAGGGGCATAACTAAAGGAGGGGCTCCCTCCAGGCCTCGATTTTCCCAATTTTGATAYTAAATGTATTTTTGGCTTTGAAGAACTAACAAAGAAAAAAAATATTTCTACCAGATATTGTTAAACTTCTACTTTGTAATCCAAAATGGTGATACTCTTGCAATTTTTTGGTTACTTTAATTACATATAGTAAAAGAAATTGTAAAAATAATCGAATATTTTGTGATACTTTAATAATATTTTGTAATACTTTAATAATATTTTGTGATACTTAAACATATTGAGTACAAAATATTACTTAACTATGCTTTGATTTAAAGAAAAAACTTTCATGATACTTAAACATATTGAGTTAAAAATATTGCTTAGCTTTAAGTTGAAAGCAGGTCTAAAAAGTTTGTGATACTTTAACAAAGTTTTGTGATACTTTAGCAATCTTTTGTGATACTTTAACAATGTTTTGTGATACTCAAATAACTTGAGTTAAAAACGTTAATTAATTATGTTTTATTGTAAAAATATGTATAAAAAACTTGTGATACTTTAACAATCTTTTGTAATACTTTGACAATGTTTTGTGATACTTGAACAACTTAAGTTAAAAAATTACTTAACTATACTTTAATTAAAAATAAGTATAAAAAACTTGTGATACTTTAACAATAGTTTTTGTGATACTTTAGCAATCTTTTGTGATACTTTAACAATGTTTTGTGATACTCAAATAACTTGAGTTAAAAACGTTAATTAACTATGCTTTATTGTAAAAATATGTATAAAAAACTTGTGATACTTTAACAATATTTTGTGATACTTGAACAACTTGAGCTAAAAACATTACTTAGCTATACTTTAATTAAAAATAGGTATAAAAAGCTTGTGATATTTTAACAATATTTTGTGATACTTTAGCAATCTTTTGTGATACTTTAACAATGTTTTGTAATACTCAAATAACTTGAGTTAAAAACGTTAATTAATTATGCTTTATTGTAAAAATATGTATAAAAAATTTGTGATACTTTAACAATCTTTTGTAATACTTTGACAATGTTTTGTGATATTTGAACAACTTGAGTTAAAAACATTACTTAACTATACTTTAATTAAAAATAGGTATAAAAAACTTGTGATATTTTAATAATATTTTGTGATACTTTAGCAATCTTTTGTGATACTTTAACAATGTTTTGTGATACTCAAATAACTTGAGTTAAAAACGTTAATTAACTATGCTTTATTGTAAAAATATGTATAAAAAACTTGTGATACTTTAACAATTTTTTGTAATACTTTAATAATATTTTGTGATACTTAAACAACTTGAGTTAAAAATAGTACTTAACTATACTTTAATTAAAATTAGATATAAAAAATTTGTGGTATTTTAATAATCTTTTGTGATAATTTAACAATATTTTGTGATACTTTAAACAATGTTTTGTGATACTCAAATAACTTGAATTAAAAATATTACTTAACTATGTTTTATTGTAAAAATATGTAAAAAAACGAAAATCAACAAATATAAGAATCCAAATGCTACAAGACATTCATCTTCTAAAACGTCAAAAATGTTACGAAATAGACAATAAGGGTTTATAAATGAAGCAAGTATCAATATTTGAGAAACTAATTAGATCTATCTTTCGATTCAAACTTAGACAACAAATAAAGTTCTTCTTGCAGTAACTAAATTCCATTTTATAGAAAGCAATAACATAGAATACAAATTTAGTTGAACTGACAAAGTATACACAACTCATTAGCGGACAATATACGAAGCACATGGAACAAATTACAACCGCAAGTCTTTTTGACCTTATGTCTGTTCTACAAGTTTTTACATGTTATCAGGTAATACTTGTATATTATCTTGGTCCGATGATGCTAGTTTAATTATTAAAGTTACCCATTTCAACTGTTCTTGTTTGGTGAGTATGTTTGCTGCAAATATTATTTCATTTTCCTTTTCTTTTGTTTCCTTTATCCGTAGCTATTTGATATTGCTTTTTATTAGCATAATTAGGTCTTAAGTGTGAAAGTTCTGACTGCCCCACCCAATTTGTTTTGATGGAAATATATGCATGCATAAAAGATTAAATAATTATTTCACGACACCCAAAATAAAAAATAAAAATTCTGCCATTGGGTACGTGCAAACAGTTTTTTAGATTGAATTTTTATCTTATATCTTGGTGCTTTTTCTGTTTTAACATCAGAAAAATGCCTATCTGGTTCACCTTTTGAATTCCAGAAAGGCAATTTGAGAGCTGCTAATTCCGATAACGACTTGTTCGGTTATATACTCGTAGGTGCAGTGAGGGAGAGTCGTTCAGGTACCGTCTAGTCGGCCCTAAAAACCCCCCGACGACAAAGTACAAATCATAAAACGGAGGAGACAAAACATCAAACACCTTGGCTGCAAGTTTCAAATCCGATCTCCGCGCATCAGAACCAAACAGCAACCAAATACACCAACAAGAACACCAGCACCACTATCCCAATCCAACAAGCCCACGTCCTGCATTTCTTCAAACTGGCTCGCCTGATCCAGCTCTTTAGTCGCCCCGCTTCACATAAACCCCAGCACCCACCACATTCTCCTCAATATTATTCATTTTCTCCCCTTGAACCTCGACCATCACACCATATCAAGAAACATTTTATGCAACTCAACCAAAATCCTCTGCACTTCCTTTTCCGCCTCGTCCCTCACCCGATTCTCCTCCAAAATCTCGCCCTTCTACTTAAAAACCCAACGAGCCCGTTCTCCGAAACCATCTTTTCGATCGCATCATTGCTTGGTTTTTTGCCCGTTACGCGATGGATCCCGTTTATCCGAGCCGAAATCAGAACGTTGTTTTCCTCGTCGTAAATCGGTAGGCACTCGAACCATGGAGCTGTCGGCATTGTTGCAATGTTCTTCATCGTCGTGCCAATCAGCTGCTAAGAAAAACGGTATTCATTAATCACAAGGTCATCAAATGCATACAAATTACGATCGACGGTTTCATAATTAGGGCCAAGAAAAGAGATGAGAATTTCTGTGTTTTTTTTTAATACCAAAATTATAAAGAACCCATCTCAGCCCCCAAAAATTCAAAATAATTTCAATTATCCCCAATAAATTTCAGAAACACAAAAAAAAAAAAAAAAAAATAGCCTAAATTCCTTCGACTGCCATTACCGCCGTTGTCAAGCAGGTAACGATGCCCTTTATGATGGCCACCCGACGGCGTCGTCAACCTCCGCCCAYAATCTCTCCTCGCAAACAATTAAAAGAGAGTTTTACCGCAACAATTGAGGAAGGAAATATGCGTACGGCCTAAACTCTGATGGCCGCAGCCTTGCTCCATTCTTTGGCGGAATTGGTGTCGCGTTGGAGAAGCAGACCCGGGGAAACCGAGGACGCGATCGACGGAAGAGGAGTGTCCGCTCAATTGCAGGTTCGTGCGTCCGTATGCGTAGATGACATGGCCACCGATTTGTTGGGGTTGGGGTTCACCATCGAAAACGGCGAGGGTTGTTTGTGAACCTTTTTATTTGTTTTTTATTTTATAATTAGTAATTAATGGGGTTGGGTGGATCATTGAGATAGGGTCAGGGTGGGTCAATGAGAGTGGGTGGGTCAAATTTATGGGTATGGTAAAATGTGGTCTCATACTATGAGACCGGTCTCACCCAAGTATTTGCCTGATTGGTTATACCAATTATCTTTTAATTTGTTAATTTTACAAAGCTTCCCCACTTTGAGACGAGAGTTTATCCCATTACAACCCTTTCCATTTATTTTATGTAATGCTATATTTTAGAGAAGTTAATTTCAATTAGTGATACCAAATTGTGTTATTGTGTCATGTTTTTTTTGAACTATCGTGTTTTTTTATTTTTTTATTTTTTATTGATTATAAATATAACAATAAGTGTAAATCTTATTAAATATAAAATTTCGTGCTTTTTAAATTGTATTTCGTGTCATATCGTGCCTTATAGTGTCATTATCTCTTTAATTGTATTTCTTATCATGTTGTATTGGTTTTGTGTTAGCCATCGCCAACATCACTTTCAATAACCCACCCCAAAACTATTACCTAGACATTGTATGTGATGCGACCAAAAGATTGGTGCCTCAAGAATAGAAAGTACTGACCTTGAATATGTAGTCAGTGACCTGATTGATCTCCAAGGAACTCCTGTCGACCTGATAGCTCCTGCAAAACAAAACCTAAACCGGGCAGCGGGCAGTCCCGGCGTAAGCCCTCCGATACTTAAGTCAGAAAGCGTTTGAGTGATATGCGAGAGCTAAAACGTAGGATATAAAATCAACTTGGGGAAAAAAATGAGGCATGAGTCCTCTTTATATAATAAGAGAAATATTCTAAATCTAGGGTTCCCCTCTCCTATTAAAAATATAATTCCATAAATAGCGTCCGCCTCAGAATTAGGATTCCTCATGTATGTTAAGTTTTTAAAGATATGAGAACTTCGCTGCATTACTAAAATAGCCATGGGCCAATAAGCCTGTCCATAGATGTACTCCGCTGATATCCCATAAAATAGCTTGCATTAGCCCAAGAAGGCCCAGAAATCACGAAGCCCAGCTCTCAGTACCAAGCTACCACTTAGTGTCGAGCTGGTATAGTATCGCTTTCCTCATACGAGCTCACCACCTCTCATAAGAGCTCGTCACTCCTATATGAGAGGTCACTACCCTTAATAACAGCTTTCCCACATCCCAGAAGGATTGCACCTTCTAAAAAATGAGGTCGCGTTCCAAGACCTCTTAGGGGCTTACAATCCCTAAGACTGTTCTTCAATTTCTTTAGATACTTTTCAGAATTCTTAATTTTTAAATTTCTAGTTTCAGGTAAAGTAGAATAGTTTTTAGATATTAGTCATAAATTAGTTTTCAGCTCGGGGATTTATCGACTGGATGATTGTTACTCTTTCTTCATTAATTCGTAAGTTTTCTATTTCGTTTGCTTTATTTCAATTCATCTTATTAGAATAATTTAATCTTTCAACCAAGAGTTTTGATTTCTTAGTTCTTCGTTTAAATCAACATAATGATTCTAAGTGTTTAGAATAGGTTTTTCTTGTTATTTTCTTATTCGTGAAAACAAACACAAAAGGAACCTCCGATGAGTTTTCCTCGAGAGAATTGACTCGCTTCAACTTGTCAACCTACAAGCAAACTCGTACTCTTGCGAGCGAGCTTTCAATCTTTGACAAAGTTATTGATAAAAATAGGTGCAGAAAGTTCGAATCAAAATTTTGGCGCCGTTGTCGGGGAAAACTAAAGGTTTTGATTTTTTGTGTTTGCTCTTCATGACCATTATTTGTGTGTCTATTCGTTTCGTTTAACTTTAGTATTTGTTTACAATTTTTCTTTTTGTTCGTTTGTATTATTTCCCACCGGTACGTTTAATCTTGTCCGTTGAGTGTTTTGTATGCAAGGAACATCTCTTGAGGCTTGAGATTCAACAACCCAAAAATTAAAAAAAATTAAAAACTTAGAAAAAAAGAGAATGTCGAAATATGGTATAACGTCCGATTGGCGTGGATTTCGATCGGCCATTCTATTGAGCCCCGCGATGCAGGATTACTATCCTAACGATTACGACCAAAGGCACCTTCCAGTTTTTCATGGACTCCCGAGCGAGGATCCGCTGAAGTCCATCCAAAAGTACGAAGACATCACCCGGAGTTCTTCTCTTCTCGGCCTTACAAGGGATCAAGTTAAGATGCGACTCTTCTCTTTCGCACTCAAAGAAATGGTTGGGAAATCTTGAGCCCGATTCCTTGGAAATGTGGGAAGATGTGTACGATCATTTCATGGAGACGTTCTACTCGTGTAAATGGCACACATCTCCAAATTCTTACGATTTGAGTCACAACGACCGAAGGCTCGAGGAATTGGCCAAAGAGATAGTAGCCCTAAAAGCCAAGATAGCGAGTCATGAAAATGCCAACGAAGTATGTAGTCATTGTGGAGCACTAGGACATTTGACGAATATATACACAGTGAGATTTTACGAAGAGCCAAAGGAAACAGTTATCGCCATCCAAAATTATCCAAGCTACGAATCTTATGCCCCTACTGATCCAATTCCCTCCTACCCGAGCTACGAATAATGCACCCCACCTATTCCACTTGAATAAGACGAGAAATTTAAGAAGTGGAAGCGGGACTATTCTGAGACTTCAAGGCATATGGAGATGATGGTAAGTCATATGATAGCTTCTATAGAGAAATTGGCAAATGAGAAGGCCTTAGATACTCACGGGAAGAAGATTGATATGGGTGTAGTCGAGCAAGAGGAGGATGAGAATGTTGGAGTGTTGCCATCGGAGATCCCGGAATATGATGGCAATTCGAGCCCACATGCTCTATGTGAGGATGGTGAACTTGTGGTGCTGGTTTTTAAAGATGTTGAGGATTTGAGCTTGAATGATCATTTGGGAGATATTTATAAGGAGGAGGTTATTGAGGATTTGGTTGAGATCGTTCCCCCTGTGCTAATCGATGAAGCTTTGGACAAGAATGTTGGGGTATTGTCGTTGGAGCTTATTGTGGATCTTAGAAATTCAAGTTTACTCAATCTTTATGCAAATTATGAGATGGTGCCGAATATAGGAGAAATGTGTACGAAGGATGAGATTGCGGATATAGTGGAGATCTCCCCTCTTGAACTTTTTGATGAGGTCGTGGACAATAATGAAGAGGTGTTGCCATTGGAGATTCGAGCTTACATGCTCTCAGTGAGAATAGAGGAGTTGAGGTGCCGAATTTAGTGAAGGATGAGATGAACGAGCCTCTTATTGAGCTACCCGAAGCTTTGATCGCAATAGAGAATGAGATGGTGGTAGAGGCAAATGAGAAGAATTCCAATCCCCCTCCCCTATGCCTGGATATGACATTAAATATTTTTCAAAATGTTGAGGGGTATGTCAAAGAAGTGATGGAGTTCGGGTTGTTCGAGGGTTATGCCATTTGTTCGACGGATTTCCTAGTTTTCTAAGTGATCGAGGATCGCCCCGTGCTCCAATTGACCTTTGATATGTTCTTGTTGATCGACTACTCTCTTTTTAGACCTCTGAATCGAGTTGAAGTTTTTATTTCTCTTATTCTACGATTTGCTTTCCGTGTCCGGCTTTGGTAATTTAAATTGCCCGCTAAGGCGTGTCACGGTCGTCACCTTTTCTTGGATCCAGGATAGCATCGTTCATAGAGGGCGTCGAGCTTTCGACATTAAACAAGCGCTTCTCGGGAGGCAACCCGAGCTTTTAGTATCCTAAAAATAAAATCGAGAAAGTCCTAATAATTAATTTGTTAGTTTGTTATTTGTTTGTTTGGTTTTGTATGTTGTTCATCAAGATATTTTCAATCACATGATTCGAGACGAATGGATGATTGCACAACGCTATTTGGAGCAGCTCGACTATATGATTTTCATGGACGCTTTCTTACCCCTTCCATCTTTTGATTTGCTTTTATATATATGGCAATCAGAAGATTGCCGGACTTTTAGAGGAGGGAGGATGGTTGAGTAGAGATTTATATTTTATAATTGTGCAATTTAAATTCGTGGTTTTGTAGTAGCTAATATTTAAACGTGATTGATTGCTATTCCTGCGCGATATTGTGTTTGTCTGGCTTACCTGTCAAAGTTAATTAAGTAAGATTTGAGGTTCTTGTCTTTGAGCGTGTATAAGTGCATAAATTATTCAAGATTATTATTTATATATTTTAAATGGTACTTGGACGCAAACGATTTTGAAAAACCTTAAAAGCAGCGTCAATTCAAAAATCTTTTCATGCAAAAGCCAGTGAGTAGCCTGAGTGATTTTCATCTTTGCATGTACTTTGAGTGAGTTCTATTTTGAGATCTCTTTGAAATCGCTGTGTGTGGTTAGTTTTGAACATGACGATTAGGCACAGAAAAAACCCTTATTCCGGCCATATCCATATATATTAGCCACTATAAATTCTGAATGAGCCCCTCATAGCCAGATAATCCATTTCCTATAGCCATGAGTGATTTTGAGTTAACTCCTACGTCATTAATAGCGTGGGGTAAAAGTTAGTTATTTTTATTGGTAATTTGTGTTTTGGATTTTTGATCAGGGATTTATGAAAAGTTTGTAATAAGTGTTAAGGATCACCATCCTTCAAGTAAAAAGAAAAAATGAATAAAGAGGATGGTGAATCTTGTTGAGTTATTGCCTATGCTTATAAAGGCTTGTGTTTAGTATTGTTGATTTTTATATGAAGCCTAATGTTTAAGAGGTACGAGTTGAGTTTGAAAGAAGAAGTGTTTCATGAGCTTCTAAGTTGTTTCAGTGGTTTGTGCAGAAATCAGTTTCGGGTTACGAGTTGAGAAATAGTCTAAGTATAAAGGTTATGTTATGAGAGTTTAGTGAGGTTTCTTTTGAATGAGTTGAAGCACATTGCTTCGTGATTAGAATAGTTTTGTGAGTTATTGATCACGTTAGATCGTGAGTTAGCCACACGACTTATATATTCCATACCCATCCAAAGAGCCTACATTACAACCCGAAAAGGCCTTTTCCGATTCTTTGTTAGTTACACACACTTATGTGATGGAGAAGTTTTTGATTTCCAGTTCTTATTTATTGTGCATGTGTTTTGATGAATTGAGTGTAAACACATGCCTATAAAAAATTCTTGAGTGCTTTTGAGTGTACACATATATATATTTCCCTTTGAGAGGAAGCATGATTCGTTTTTGAAGCGACAATGTAATAATGGTCTAGCGTTTGAGTTTGCGTGCAATTATCTATGTAGCACAACACGACTCTTTGCTTTGACTTATTTTCATTCTTGTTACTCTTTGAAATTAACATTTGTTCGAAGAGGAACAAACCAATAAAGTGTGGGGTAGTTAATTAACATGAATTTGTTTTGATTTTAGTTGGTATTTTAGTTCATTTTTGTTGTTAGTTTTGGTATAAGTTGGATAGATTAAGCTTATTTTTGTATTTTAGTATCTCCAACTTATTTTACCGTGTTTTGATCAAATTTGATGATTATTCGTTGTTTTTCCCCATACAGCTAAGTAACCGGAGGAGTTCAGCGTTTAAAAAGGTGAAATTTGACGATCGAGAGACAAGATCGAGCTTTCCGATGAAGAAGTAGCAGATTTATCGAATAACCGAGATGCGAAGGCAGGATCATTGATCAACGTGCCGTCGATGCTGCCACATGCCCGCGTCGATCGACCATCAGTTGATAATGAGACGACGCAAACTCTCTGAAGCGTCAATCCATACTACGTCGATCGATGCACTGACTCGCTAGAACCATCGACCAGACACGCGTCGATTGCCACATCGATCAACGCCCGTCGACGCTAATGCTGGGAGCTATTTTTTGGAAGTGACTTGTGGCCCGAGTTTTAAATCTATATAAACTCCTATGTAATTCATTTTTTTAGCAAGCCTTTACTATTCCTAGGGTTCCAAGACCTCTTAGGGGCATTGATCGACGCTCGTCGACGCTAATGCTGGGAGCTATTTTTGGGAAGTGACTTGCGGCCCGAGTTTTGGAAAATCTATATAAACTCCTATGTAATTCATTTTTTTAGCAAGCTTTTACTATTCCTAGGGTTCCAACACCTCTTAGGGGCTGACAATCCCTAAGAGTGTTCTTCAATTTCTTTAGATACTTTTCATAAATCTTAGTTTTTAATTTTTAGTTTTAGGTAAAGTAAAATAGTTTTTAGATATTAGTCATAGATTAGTTTTCAGCTCGCGGATTTCTCGATTGGATGATTTTTACTCTTTTTTCATTAATTCGTAAGTTTTCTATTTCGTTTGCTTTATTTCAATTCATCTTATTAGA